>PVIJ01002221.1:103273-167569 GCA_004024925.1 Scalopus aquaticus | reverse complement strand
AAACCAAAAGCTGGTTCTTTGAAAAAATAAACAAAATAGACAAACCACTAGCCAGGCTTACAAAGAAAAAACGAGAGAAAACACAAATAAATAGGATCATAAATGAAAAAGGAGAAATCACAACGGACACAGCAAAAATAAAAAAAATAATCAGAGACTACTATAAACAGCTATACGGAAACAAGTATAACAACCTAGAGGATATGGACAAATTCCTAAGACTATACAATCACCCAAAACTAGACAAAGAAGATATAGAACACCTAAACAGACCAATCACAAGTAGTGAAATTGAAACAGTAATTAAAAACCTTCCCCAAAACAAAAGCCCAGGACCAGATGGTTTCACAAATGAATTCTACCAAACATTCAAAAACGAAATAATCCCTACATTACACAAACTCTTTCAAAAAATCAACAAGGAATGAGTACTACCAAACACATTCTATGAAGCAAATATTACTCTAATACCAAAACCAAAGACAATACAAAAAAGGAAAACTACAGACCAATCTCCCTAATGAACACTGATGCAAAAATATTCAACAAAATCTTGGCCAATAGGATCCAACAATGCATCCATAAAATAATACACCACGACTAAGTGGGATTTATTCCAGGGACATAAGGATGGTTCAACATCTGAAAATCAATCAGTGTAATCCAACACATCAACGAAAAGAAAAATAAAGACCATATGATCATATCAATAGACGCTGAGAAAGCATTTGACAAAATGCAACACCCATTTATATTCTTCTATATTTCTCTTAAATAAATTACATTCTTGTTAATTATTTGACAGTATAGGATTTCTTCACTCAGGTGTGGTCACTGTAGCTCTCCCACCACCAATGCCCATTGTGCTCTTCCCCTGGTCAGCTTTGACCTTCCCCACTTACTTCTCTCTCCTTCCCTCATCATGGATGCCTCAGATATCTGGTCAGCTTTCAATGTCTGTCTTTGTCTGTCCCTTTGTTTGGTTTCGCTGTATTCCACGAATAAGTGAAACCATTTGGTATATACCTTTTTCCTTCTGCCTTTTTTTTACATAGCATAATCTCTTACAACTCCATCTATGTACTGCAAATAACATGAGTTTATCATGTTTGACTGCTGAGTAATACTCTATTGTGCATATATAACACAACTGCTCAATCCACTTGTTTTTTTAAGTGTAAAAAGTTATGAGAGGATCATACATAGATTGCATGCTTCTATGTACATAACATTACTTGTCCAATGCTAAAGAAAAGTCTGGCAGGTCTTTTAGAAAATGCTGACTATCCTTTTATAGATGGATTTAAGGTGTTTCCTTTAATATCTTCTTAATGCTTTCCATATTGCTTATATATGTGAGTACTTAATATGTTCATAATAAAAAAGTAACACGATAATAATCAATTCAGATAAAATCTTAATATTTAGAACTGAATGGAAATGAATGTATCATCAGTTCTATCATTTTTAATTATAGATGATAAAATAGGTCCAGAGGTATTATAAAATGTTTTGGTCAGGATTTATAAATTTGTCTCCTGACTTTCTAGTACTCTCTCTTCTCTAATACATCACCTGAATGCGAATAAACTATACATTGCAACATGACTCATTTAGACATTTGTAAGTTATTGAGAGTATTAAATTATATTGTACTTCTAATGGAGCTTAGCATAAATTTTCTATTCAAAATAAATGCATAGGTCAAAATTAAATCTTGAATTAATCTACAGCAAAAGCAATAGGCTCTGTTACCTGAATCCTAGATTTAATGCCATAGATGGACTCCATTTTCAGCTCACAGATATGTTTTTCTAATGAGTCACAATTGCAAATGCTTAATAATAGTTTCATACCATCTTCACAAGAAAACTATTCTGTCAAAGAGAATGAGAAGATTATCACAGATTGATGACTTTCTGATATTGGATGTTAAAATTTTCACATCCTTGTAAATTAAGAAATACTAGAATGAAGTGATCAGATGATCAGTTTCCTTTCAAGAATTTCAAGTGGTGTGTGTGTGTGTGTGTATGCATACATACAACAGAAACCTTTTCTCTGAAGAACAGAGATTTCTCATTAAAAAGTGTGTATCTTCTTACAGGGTTATTGGCCTACATTCATTGTCCATAGTGCTTAGATTTCAATACCTTGTGTTTTATGTCTCCTTATAGGGGTTATACAGACTTTAGAGGACATTGTGAACATTATACAGACTTTAGAGGACATTCCTCTGCTAGAGATTAGAATGAGTACCCAGGAAATGCCAAATAAATTTGGGGGAAATTCCAGGAAAATTTTCAACATATTTATTCTAGAAGTCAAAGGATTCTGCCACGTAGATGAGACTATGAAACTGGTGGCAGGGTTAGTGTCTTATCTTTTTCTTTCATGAGCTTTAGGTAATAGTCCTCAAAACAACTTTAGACTACCTGATACCACAAGTATCAAGAGAAAGAAAACATTTCTCAAAAATGAAGTCACAGTACTTTTTAAAGAAAAATTCTAATACTCAGTAATAAAAGCCTTTGTGAGGCCCTTATGAGTCTGCATGACTGTATTAGGAAATGTATGTGAGGACAGCTTTAATAAAAAGCTTACAAACTTTTTTAAAATTCAGAAATAGGGTTTTTTTTCCCAAAATTAAAAAATAGCACATATTATTAAGCAATAGTCATTGCAACCATACTCCAAAAAGTATCTCATAATACACATTGCTATTTTATTTCTAAGGCCCTTCTGATCCAGATCCAAACTTTTATTTTTCAATTTTGTAAAAAACAAAATGAAAAACAAACTGTTTCTTGGCTGAGATTATGAATGCTTTACAATTAGCATAAATAAAAATAAATTCACCTTACATTGATTTACACTCTACCATCACAGGGCTACAGACTTTTTTTTTCCTATTGCTGATTTCTTTTGAAATGAATTGCTGGTAAGATGAAAAAGCAAGTTATCTTTATTTACATAGTTATATGATGTTTAAACTTTCTGACCCATAAGCTGCATTCCAGGAGTAGAAGTCATATCAGACTGACTTCCCTCTTAGCTTGATTGATTTGAGGATGAAGAAATACCTTCTTTGAAAACTATACCAAACCAAACCAAAAGAGAATTATTGTTTTATGGCCAAAATTCACCTCTTACAATATCTTTAACATTCATATTAAGAAAGGAGGTTTCTTGACCTACTCTTTTGAAATACAAATATTCATGGAGAAGTCAACCTATGAAACTGTCGGTACCTTAGATTAGAAAAGCAAATTATTCCCATGTGAAAGCTAGCTATAGTAAAACCCTTAAGATTTGGAGTTTAGAAAAAAAATTCTCATTTAGAGGTGATGGTGAGAAATGGAAAACCTAGGTATTCATTAAGAAACATTCCAACCAAACTATGAGAACCAAAGAGCTAAGATCAGAGAGTGATTCTGGCAGTGTGACTGCATAGATATGGGTCTGTCTGAGATTTATACTTCTAAGTCAGGGGCTCATTCAGCCACAAGTCCTTCTAGTTCTTTGCTAGGATAGAATATCATCCACTCTTCTATTTACAAACAAAGGTCGGAGAAAATAGGAAAGGGTTAGTTCCTTCCGTGTAAGGTGGTGGTAGATCCTCAGTATACACCTGTTAGATGGCCACTGACAAGGTGTCATTGAACTTGTACTCTGAACAAGTATTCTGATGAAAACATTACCTTCTTCACTGTTGGAGACATGCTAAATTTCCCATATATCTCTTTTCACTACATAAGGAGTCTGATCTCCCTCTCTCTTCCATGAAGTAACTAACTTTTGCTTAATGAGCTTAGAAGAAAGAACTGAGCTCACCTCCTCTTCAGAAGTAAAAGAGATTACAGTGAAGATGTCAGTTTGGTAAGAATAAGGTAAGAATTTTCAAGGTGAGAGGAGGAATAATGGAGGGAAAAAGTACCCAAAGGGAAGGACTTTTTAAAAGGAAGAGAGCAAAGGAAGAAACAAGTATGAGGAAGTAAGTGCCAAGGGGTAGAGAAGATGGTAGAAGTATTCAGAACATTTGAGTTATTTCACAATCTTGCTATGTCTCTTGCTTACATCACTTGACATATTAAAAATGGACATTTCGCATGCAATCAAGTAGCACGAACAATTCAAGAAATCAAGGAGAGAAACTTGATAAAAATAACATAAAAATCAGGGGGTCCTCTTTGGAGTCAGAAATAATACCAGTTATTTGGACAGAGAGAATTTAATGTAAAGAATTGTTAACTGAGGCCTCCCAGGTGGCGGAATGGGTTAAGCGCAGCACTGTGGAGTTGTCTGCAGCTGAGGCGCCAGTTTCATGCCTGCCAGGGGAGATTCCCACATGGCACAGTAGACCTCTCTGGCCTCACCCGCTGCTCCCCTCAGCAGTGTGTTTCCGTCGATCTGCCTGTTCTGCTCCCCACTCTGTCTCTGGTGAACTCTCTCTCTCACCGCCCTGCACTTCTGGCCTGCACCCCAGCTTGTATGCATAAATAAATAAATCTTTTTTTTTTAAAAAAGAATTATTAACTACCTACATAGCTATTAACTAGAAAAGTAAAAAAAGAACATTAAGGTGTGGAGAAGGTAACAACTGCAAGAAGGAATTGCCATGCCTAGGTGTGAAGGAACACAGGCAACAAATTGGAATTATTAAAAATGAGAGGATTGGTGGAGAAATCCTGTGGAACCTAAATTCAAACCTCTAAGGAAGGGCACTGCTGGGCTGGTGCCTGAGTCTCTATGTGTCTATAAGGCTGGTTCTACAGTTGGATCACTGCAAATTTGACTCATGTACTGCTACGGAATAGCACTGCTGCCACCGAGATGAAGAAGTGTTACTGGGGTGATGCTCACAGGAACATGGAGAATCAGGACCCACAGGCAGTTGATGTGCGCTGACAGTAATAGGATGTAAAGAGAAAGCAGCTTCTCTTCTCTGTCTAGCACCCCTATTGGCTGAGCCTGACACAGAACCAGCTGGTGAAACAAAAATGTGGTTTGCAGAGTCCCTGCCCCAGTATCATAAAGCAGAATATGGAGGGTGGCTTTGGAAAGAAGAGCGATACTAGCTTAAGAACTGGTATATACTCTTGACAAACTGTTTTTCCAATTGACTTTTACTCCTTAATTTTAGGATGAGTTTATCAAAATAAGAAAGCAAAACTTTCAATATCCTTTCCCACAGCTACAATGTCTTCTAAATAAACCAGATTAAGGAAAAACTAGATTTAAAAAATCTAGTGGATAGGACTACTATCCACTACTATCCACTACTTAATTGATAGAAAATTATTATGGGACTCTGCTCTATTTTAAATCACCTTTTTGTTTATTAACACCATTATTCAACAAATACTTATTCAATATTTAATGTGTATCAGAAATTGTTCTAGGTACATGAAATAAACCAGAGAATAACAGAAATATCTGTATCTCCATACGTGACTTTTTCATAGAAATAGATTTATATCATCATTAAAAAAAAAAACAGCTGCAGATATTTTGTGAAGACCAGATCTTACATATAATGTTGACAAACTTGTATTGGTAATTATGGCAACAGAAGCATTTAAAGTGGTCATGAGATTCTAAATGTGTACACAGGTCTGTTGTCCCTGCTCACTCTTACATATATTTCCCCAACTTCTTCATGCACCTCCCATAGAATTAGAGAAGTTATTACATGAGATCTAAGGCCCTATGATTCCTGCAACTGAAATAACTCCTACACAACAGCCACACTTAAAAGTCATCAAACTTTCCTCTTTTAGCATCTACTCTCCCATAAGATGTAAGCATAACTTAGTGTACATAAAAGAAGGAGGGAAATGCAGTATTGATTTTTGAATAATGTTTGAATAATATGCTTCCTTTAAATAAATGTTAATATATGTATCTTTCTATCACATAGTAATAACTTATAAGCACAACTTTAGTTTAAGTCATTTAAAAATCATGTCTGCAACTTCATGCCAATTAGAAATTTTTTTCTGATTTATGCTGAGATCATGTAATATTCTTGGAACTGCCACGGTCTCATTAAATTTATCCTCCACATTTATTTTTACAAATATTCAGAGAAATCTCTAAGGCTTGATACACGAGACTTGTGATACCTCTTCCCCCAAAATACCCAACAATCCTTTCTAACTGACAAAATAGACTTTAAAATATAGGTTTAACATTTTAAGAAAAGGTATAATCTTCAGGGCCTTAGAAATAGTATATTTATTGATATCAGAAATATTAAAAATTGAACACCATCCTATAGGAGCAAAACTACCCAGAGCTTTATGTAGCAGATGCTCTATTAAATAGGCTTGCTGGTCTTATGCTTTATTTAGTTTTTATAATAAATGAACCAAGAAATAATCCAGTATCCCTCAGCAGTTCTTGTGTTTAGTTGCTTTTATATGTGAGATGCTTACTATTATCTGAAGCTAATTTCTAACTTTTCTATTTTCTGCACTTAGATCAAAATTGTTTTCTAAATTCTTCTTCCTATTCTTGTGTTGCTAAGATAGAATATCTGAAATACCACCCTATGGTAGGACATAAGGAGAAGGTCATATCCTCATACACCCTCATTTTTAACTGTTTCCCAAGAAGGTGAATCTCAGCTCTTCATGCTAATACATATAATTGAATGTATTATCCAATGATGACATCAGATTTCAGCCTTTATATAAAACTCTTCATAATCCAGCTCAAGCTAAATGCTTATCACATCTCAACACCTCCTCCATATATCTTCTGAATGCCCATCTAGAGCCACCAAAGTCCAACCTTCACCTTTTCCCTTTGGTTAGCAATTTTATCTCAATACTAGTTTCTGATTAGAAAGTTTAGACGAGAAAAGAGAATGTTAATATTGGTACAGCTCCACCTGAAATGAAGTACTGTTAGAGGGATGAAGGTCACGGCTTTTCTTGCTGTAGAAAATTCTATTTCAAGATCTTTAGTGTTGACTGTGAACCTCACAAGTCCTGCCAGATCCTTTTCCTTTTGGCTATCAGTGACTTCGCTTCCTCCAGCTGCCAGCCATACATAGGCTATTAAATGCAAACAACTTTAAAATAACATTTCTCCCCTGACATGAAACAACAAAAGCTTGGTTTCTGAGAGAAGCCTACACTTTAGGTTGGGCTCTGCCTTTGAACCATTTTAGATTTTCATAAAGTGAAAGAGCATCAAGCAGCTCTTGTCTTTTTAAAGCATTTGATCTAACGTCAGTTTATCTTTTGTCCTAGGATTGGGTGGGACAGTCTTTACATTATAATATTAATAAGAAAACACAATACTTCCTGAAAATGAAATCCTGTCAAATTTGTTTTGTTTTCTAGTCACAGGGTGGACTGCCTATTCTAGGAGTAACTGGAAAGGGAGAAGCAGAGGAACTTGAAAAAAAAAAAAACAGATTTAGAGTCATGTTCAGTAGACAATATTATTAAAAATAAAATCCTTCTGTAGCCTGTCATCTTGGTGTTATGAAATCCAGTAGCATGGCTTTTTCTACCCTTCAAATGAATTTTGCTTTTAATAAGTTTGGCTAAAAGAATAAATGCTTTTGGCAAGGTCAACTTGAACTTGTGGCTTTTCTTAGCCATTGGGGTCTACACCTCAGAGAGTTTTCTGTTTTTACTGGAAGTCTAAATTTTGTTGCCTAAACTGGCAGTTTCTTTGTGAGCAATTGAGTGCTTTAATGTTTTCTTTTTTGGTCTCTTTTGCTGTTTAAAAGAATGACTTGAGGATAAATTTGGTGCCTTGGATAGATAAATAAATCTGACAAAATTATAAATGACTCAGTTAACTGGAGCAGGAAGGGGAAAATAATAGCAAATTAATTTTAAAAAGAAAACACACCCCTCACAGTAAAATGCATGAAACTCTAATAAAGACAAATACCACTCAGGAAAAAAAAAAGTTTAGCATTTTAAGGAAAGGGTATAATCAATTCTTCCTAGTGCTAACACAACAAATACAATAATGTGATAATATCTTCATAATATAAACATACTATATAATAGTTAAGTTTGTACCTTATGAAATATTTTGTTTTATTTATGTAATGAGTCTATTTTAGTTTTTTAATACTAATCAAATTGTACAATTAACATGTTTTCCTAGAAATTCATAATGAACAAATTACCAAACTTACTTGTGATTTTAAAAACAATGAGTCACAGAGAGCATGCTTTGGGGTGAAAAAAATAGTTGACTTTATAGATTAAGACTGACTGAAAAAAACAAACAAACAAACAAACAAATAAAAAACCAGACCGTGACTATGTGCAAATAAGAATGTTTCTATGGTGCACATAAGACTTAGGTGCTCACAGACTAGATAAAATATGGGTATATCTATTGGCTCCGAAAAAGTGATGAGGGACATAAAATTGTTTGGCTTCCTTTTATGCCTTCTACTGTGAATAGGGGAGAATCTTTTTTTAAAAAAAAGACAAAAGATCCCTCACATTTGCTTAACTCATAATTTTGCATCAGGATGATTTAATTTTTTGCAAATGTTATGAGACTTTTGGTGTTCAGATTACTCAGTATATACTGCAGGCCACTCAGAGTGATCATCATAGTTCACTCCATTTCTATACTCTAGATGATAAGGAGTCACATGTATAATATTATTGTATTTTCCATTTGTAAAGAATATCTGAGCACTATTTAAAGATAAAAAGCATTTCCTCAATGACTCCAAAATCATTTAACACCATACATCTCACAAGGTGCTGATATCCAAGATCTACAAAGAACTTATATAACTCAACAAAAGGCAAACTAATAATCCAATCAAAAAATGGGGAGCTAAATAGGCACTTCCCCAGAGAAGACATACAGACGGCCAACAGGCATATGAGAAAATGCTCATCATCACTGTCATTAGGGAAATGAGAATGGAAACCACAGTGAGACCACCTCACACTTATGAAAAGAGCCCACATCAAAAAGAGCAGCAACAAGTACTGGCAAGAATGTGGAGCAAATGGAACCCTCCAAACTGTTGGTATGAATTCCAACTGGTCCACCCTTATGGAAAACAGTATGAAGATTTCTCAAAATATTAAAAAAAAAATCTACCACATGATCCAGCAGTTCTACTTCTAAGTATCTACCCAAAGAATGCAAAAACTAATCTGAATCACTAATTTGAAGGGACCTATGCACTCCTATGTTCAGAGTAGCACTATTTACAATAGCCAATCTATGGAAACAACCAAAGTACCAAAGACAGGTCAGTGGATCAGGAAGATGTGTATATACACAATGGAATTGGACTCAGCTATAAAAAAAAAAAAGATTAATTCTTGTTTTGTGACAACATGATGGAACTAAAGGGGATTATGCAAACAAAATAATTCAGAAGGAGGAAGACAAATACAGAATGGTATCACTTATATGTGTGATACAGAAAAACAAAACAAAGCATCAGATAAAACCAAACCAACAGATAACCATAGAAATCTGACTGTAGAATAGAAGATATCAAGGGGCAGTGGAAGCAGAGGAGGAAGGGAGCACAATGGACTATGGTAGAGAACTAAAGATCTCTTAAGTGATAAACAAGAAACCAATAAAGACAAGTCACCCACTGGACATGGCTAAAACCCATACAGCATCTGTATTAGCAATACCATCAAGTCCAACAGTGTAAGTGGCCATCAAGACAGGCAGATTTACTTGCATTAGGGAAAAGTTCATCTTTATCTAGTTCATAAATGTCATAAAAAACAAACAGAAGTAAATCTAATACTGAAATGATCTTGCTAAAAACTGTCAAATTCTTTTAAGGATTTTTTATAACCCAATTTTCCCACTGGGGAGAGTTTTACAAATTCTCACTGCAAACAAGCTGAAACCAATCAGATTGCTCAATCTAGTATAATATAAGGAAATTGCCAGGTTCTTCTCTTTGAGTGAATTGGCACTGGGGATACTCTGTTCACAATGTTCAAAAAGCTTCCTGCCTTGGAAACCACAAATCTGGGTAGATAATTGAAGAGCTTCAAAGTCAGCATATCAGAAAGGAGATTAATAGTCCTCTGAGCCCCCAGTCTTGCCTGGACCAGGCTTTGACTCAGTCCACCCAGAATAGCCCCCTCTTGGTTGTTGAGGTTTTGAAAGGTTTGGGCATGTGTATGTATAACATATAGGTTCTATGTATATATATGACATACAGATTTAATGCCTAACCTATCTAATCTATATATAATATATAGATACGTAATTTAAAATATTTCTATAGACATGCATATTACACATGAATGTAAGTATATATATTATATATAAATATATTTTAATTGTATCTCTAAATGTATATTTTTTCACTGTATATCTTTCCTGAGAACTATATGACACCTGATGTTCTAGCAAAAGCAAAAGTATCTCAAAGCTAAAATCAAATAATGAGATTGATGTCTTCCAGCACATCAACAGAGAAATGTCAAAGAAACAGGCCTACCACAACATAGAGTTCTACTTGTTGTTACACCAAAGCTTCTGTCTGAAAAAAGTAAAATTAAGTCAGTGATTTTGATGAGTTTAGACATACGCATATATCCATAACACAATCACCACAATCAAGGTATAAATATATCTATTACTTCCAAAAGATCTGTGTTCCCTAAATTTTGTGTATGTGGCAAGAATGCCTAGCATCAATCTAGTCTCTTCAGCTTTTCAGAGCACCCTACCACGTGTCAGGCATGCCTTGACTTTACCTTACGTCATCTAAAGTACACATACTCCCTTTATAGTTGGAAAATAAAACAGCCTATTTCTTAGGGGAAAATAGCTGAATTTATTATTCATCCTCCTAGTGAAATACTGATGAAAGGCTGGGATGGTAGCTTCACAGCACAGCGAGCTCTGAGCAGTGGTCAGAGTCTGTATCACACAGTCACACAGGCCTGACTTCAGGAACGAAAAGGTTTTGAGGTAGAATTGTGGGATTTTCACCTACCTTGAATTGCCTCCATTTACCTCAGAATCATGGACCCTCCACAAGAAGAGGAGAGAAAGCATCTTCTCTATAATTTCCTGAGATTGCACAAGGCAACTCATCCTCTGTCCTTCAGTGTTTATTTTTCCATATTCTCTTTGGAAGGCAAAAGTTGATATGTGATGGAGGATTGCATCCTGGGAGAGAAATTCAGTCCTTGAAGGGATAAACACAGCAGACTGTGAGAAAAGGCTCTGTGGAGCACTAGCGATATAGTCCTTCACCCCACAGACAACACAGAGCCCCAGGCCAACTGCAGCGCTCAGGAATAGATCACCCTGAGCACCAACTCAGGACTCTCCTCAGCCCAAGAGAGCCATGTGGCTAAATAAGACCTAAGCACTGGAAACTAGGCTACAGATATATGTATAGGAAGCATGTCCTTCAAAGTGCTTACTTCAAATCCCAGAGAAAACTCTACTACCACCCAGCAAGACCGAAATATACCAAAGAGAGTCATTTTTTTTTCTCATTCAAGTATGAAGAACTAGGAACAAAACAGCTATCATTCACACACAAAGTGAATGAAAGGATTCTAAAATAGAGTAAGGCAGAAGGTAGTGACTATTAGATAAGAAGCATGATAAGGCAAAAGTTTAATTACAGAAAACAAAGCTAAATTTAGAAAGCATCATCTTTCAGAAAAACTATACGATACTTTGCTTGCTTACAAATCCCAGGCAACACTATTACCTTTTTAAAACATATTTAATGTTTAATCTATGTAGGAAATTGTATGCATACATTTTAGAAGTTAGGGATCTTTTCCCCCAAACAAGAAATCCATTCCCTCCTCTACCATTTCTTGAAAAGTCATTATTTTTTAATAGTAATAGTATTAACAACAACAATATCAGAACTTCCCAAGCCTGACCCAAATTGGTAATAAATAAATGCTTGCTAAAACAGTGAAAAATAGCAGTACTAATAATAATAATAGCTAAAATTTACCAAATCTCTTTTTTGAGCAGGTATGAGCTATATAATACTTACGTAAAAATCAATTTATACAAGAATGTAGTTAACAATACTGTATTTTTTTCATTTCTGTCTTATAAATGAGGGCAAATTATTTGCCTAAAGTTATTGTGTATTCATTCAGTGACAGATAGAGAATTTTAACCAATGGAGTCAGACTCCAGAGACAGCCCTCTTAAAACTACAATGGAGCCCACCCAAAGTAGGAAGTCCCCCAGGGATTGACTCATCCAGTTCATTCATGTATATATGAACAGAGCATTTATTTCTGTGCATGCTTTTTACCACAGTAACTCTATGATGTTTTGACGTTGGCTAGCTCAAACCTCCCTTAATTGTCATTTCAAAATTCTCTTAGCGATTCTTACACATTTTCTTTTTCAAATACATTTTAAGATCTGCCTGTCAGATTCCATTTTTCAAAATCCTATTGTATTTCCTTTTTATTGACATAACATTGTTTTATAACATAAAAGTTTCAGATGCGCATCATTGAGAAACAACGTGTATATAGTATTTTAAGTTCACTGCAAAATATCTGGTTTTATCTTGGTATTACATGGGATCAGAATTGACTTACTGGACTCATTTGTACAATTATTTTCAGTTTATCTCTAGATGTTTTATGCTTTGTAGCTTTTGTGGCCATCTTTTTAGTTAAAAAAAAATCAGTAGCTATTTTAAATAGATTTTTTTCCTCATTACTGTTTTTTAGTTGGTTATTTCAGAAATGTAAAAAAGGAAAATAAATCCCAGTTTTGGAATCCTAATCACATTGTCGAGCCCTCTTTTATAACATTGTTCAGTTTACTCTTGAGTGATCCAATTAAGATTTTCAGTTTCATCTTCAAAAATAAAGTTTGGGATCTTACATAACTCTCTGGATTCTTTTTCCTGTCTTACTAGATTGCCTAAGATCAACACAATGTTAGAAAATTAAAAAAAAAAAGTAAAAGCCTTTCCTAATCTTAATTTTCTCATTTATTATATTTTTGTTTCAATAACAGTGATAATATTTACCACAAAGTGATGTTGAGAAGAGTAAGTTAGATAACACATGAGAAAATTCTGAGTAATAACGTGACTTGTCCTCCCCATTGCAATTATAACCTTCACCATTATTACCGTTTTTATTTAATTAGAAGAATTCTAATTTTCACCTAATATGTGAAAACTTTCTAATAGATATACTTTAATCAAGGGATTTTATTTAGGCTTGATGTCAAAAACAACCCATTGAATCTTTCGAATTGATCATGCACTTGTTCTTTTATCATTGGCCTAAGTTGTCCAACAGCATTTTCAATTTCCTAGGCTTAAATCATTTCTGCTTTAAAACTTTCTCCATCGTTATGTATACACTACTGGGTTTAGGTTGCTCAGTTTTATTCTTTTAGGGCATTTAATTCTATGCATAAATGAGATGCATCTTTTTTTTCATAACCTTTCTCTAGTTTTAGCATCATTATAATTTTTTCATATAGACTGAGTATGTATCCACAAGCTATGGGGTTGACAGCCTAGGAAAAGTGTTGATAAGTCTTTCTTGTAGATATGTCTGTTGCTGGTGCAGATCTCTGAATAACTTTTTAATTCCTTTTATGATTATTGATCAAATCAGGATTTCTGTATCTTTTGGAGTTGCTTGATAATTTATATTTTCCTAAAAAAGTGGATTTTCTTTAAAAACCAATTCTATATTTGTAGTGCTGCTCTATTTCTTTATTAGAATGGTTTTAGATTCAATTTTTCATATTCAAAATTGCTGATGATTGGTTTATTTCATTACTATTTTCAACAGCTGTTAGTCTTATTGATCAAGTCTATTTTATTTAAATCTAGTAGTTTGCGTTCTATTTTATTAGTTTTTGCTTTTATCTTTACTAATTTCTTCCTCCTGCTTACATTTTGCTTATTTTTATAGCCTATACCAGCTCCTTAAGTTGCATGCTAGATTCATTTGGTTTTAATCTTTCTTGTTTCCTAATAAATGGATTTAAGGTCATTATTTCCTCTCTTAGCAACCATTTTGGCCAAATCACAAGGCATTTATTCTTTATTTGTAATGTTCTCATCATGCTTCATTTTGAAATAGTTTATTTTAATTTTTATTCTGTCTTTAACCCTGGAATTATTTATTGGGTGTTTTAAAATTTTTATGTAGATTCATTTCTCTTGGTTCCTAATTCTTAATTTTATCACACTGTGGTTGGATATCATGCGTAGTATAATATTTGTTTTGTAGAATTTATCTACCATTTTTTTTGTGACCCAGCATAATGGTTATGACTGCAGGCATAAGCTTAGAATGGTGCCTGGAAAATAGTAAATGCTATGCATTAAAGGTCAATTTTGATGTATTTTGTACACACACTTGAATAAATTTTATAAATGATCTTTTCACACATATCTGTTGGTATTAATTGTACCAAATTCCAAGTCCTTACTTATATTTATGAACTTGATCTTTTGAATACTCAGAATCATACCAATGTCTCCTATATTTTGAAATTATACATTTCTCTTTACATTCTAAGATTTTCACATCTATTAAATGCATATTATTTGCTCCTCTATATTTTGCCTGATAGCTCCTTGGTGGTTTGTACCAGCTCATGGTCTATTATTTACATAATTATACCTACTTTATTTTCATTAGCATTCTTCCATTTATTTTCAAATGTTTTTATTACTTAATTTTTTTTAAGTAGTATTGGTTTATTTCCCTATTAGTGTCTTAGAAGTATAGGGCCTCCCTCCTTCAGGTGTAGTCACCATCTCCCCCTTCAGGTAGAGTCAGCATAATGCACCCACCACTAAAGAACCCACAATCCACCACCATATCCATTGTGCTCTCTCCCCACTTTGTTCTTGCCTCTCCCTACCTCCCCTCTGGATGCCTCAGTTCTATGGTCAGCTTTCAAGGACTGGTTTTAAAGTTTGTCTTTATCTGACTCTTTGTTTGGTTTCTCTATATTCCACATATAAGTGACACCACTGGTATTAATCTTACCCCTTCTGTCTTTGCTTAGCACAATTCCTTCCAGTTCTATCCATGTTGTTAAAAATGGCATGAGTTTGCCTTTTGTGATTGCTGAGTAGTATTCCATTGTATATATAGATAAAATACATCTTCTTGATCCACTTATCTCCTGGGAAGCACTGAGATTTTTTCCCATAGGTTGGCTATTATAAACAGTGCTTTAATGAACATGGGCTTAAAGTTTCCTTTTTTGTTCCTATGAGCTGGCTACTAGCTGGCCACTCATGGGCAACTGTGAACTATTTGCTATCTGCAAATCACAGTAGGGCATTCCTTGACTACCTACGGAGTATAGCCCATATCACGAAGCAGGCCTGTGAATGCATTGGCCACTGTTGACCTGATTACATGACTATCTCCATGGCAGTCTCAGGATAACTCTGCCTGTGATAGCATCAAATACTTTGCTGATATAAATGTCTCTTGATGTATGCTCAAAATATCCCCTTCTCTGTTCCTCATAAAACTGTCCCCCATTCCAGTCTCACCCTCGGACCTTATTCCTCATACCATTGTCACATGATCAGCTTTTACTAGCCTGTGTGTTTTCAACAAATGACACAAGAATTTCTGCTCAAGTAGCAGAGTGTTGCCTTGCAAATCTGCTCAATGATTGTTGTGTCCCTCAACGTGTTCCCGCTGCAGAGCGGCAACAAAGTTCCTGTCGCAACAGTTTTTAAGGAAACTTTTTATTGAAGATAATGTCATTTTCTTATTGGTATATCTCATGTGTATATGGATATACATTCATAGGTATTCTTCTCTTACCCAAACTAAACATATATTAAAAGTTGGATTGAATTCATTTATAATTACTATGATTACTGACATGTTGACTTTATTACTTTTTATATTTTTCAAGCCTTTCGCTGGTTCTCTTTTATTCCTTTAATACCAGATTTTTATATTACTTAAGAAAATTCATTGAACCTGAATTTATTCCTTTTGTAGCTTGGATATTTTATACACTGCCAATACTCATTACTTCTCTCTTCTCATCCTTTCTAAAAGAACCCTGCTTCCATTTAAGTATTCATTCTCTTCTCCACACACATCTGCATCAGGTCCCACAGGGGGTGATTTATTATTTGTCTAGGTCAATTGTGGGTAGTCTTTTAGCTGTGATTAGTTTAATCATGGTCATGTGATGCAATTTCTGTCTCATGAGACTAAATCTTGGGAGTTACTGGGAAACATTTTCTACATTGATGAAAGATATAAAAACATACAAAGAGACACATCCCAGTGTGTTTTCCTAAATAGATATGATTATCCAAAAAAGCTGATTTCCTTTTCCAGCTGTCTTCAAATCTGAAGAGAAACCATCCTCTGAGGACAGCAGAATGAAAAGTTAAAGCAGCTCAGTTCTTTAGGTTATGTTTAAGCCACCAAATGAGTAAACTAAAGAGCTGCCTACCTTGGAACTTCTTTATAGAGAAGATAGAAAATCCTATTATATAGGCTATGTTGAGTTATGCTTTTTATTATTGCAGCTGAAACATCCTAACTCTTGAAATATTTAAAGCCACCTTTTTAAAAACAGGATCTAGAATGATAATTTAATCAGTTTCAATGTCCTCTTACTGTATTAAACAAGAGAATATTACTCTTCCCATAAACTTATTTCCATCATCCCAACTTTATCAGCTCATGTATAAATTTAGTAACATACTATTTTAAATTATCATATAGTTGCTTTATTTTATATACTATATATGTATTTAAATATTTTCTGTATCACCGGTATATTCCTATACTGGCAATATATTAATTCTTTACTTCAATTCCTAATAATTATCTTAAGCTATTTAATGTAATTTTTCACATAATTAGAAACATGCTTTATTCTTTTCTTCATTTACCTCTTTTCCTGAATCCTGCAAATTTTTCCTTCATGGTTTTATTTTTTTTTTTGCTGTGAGAACACCCCAGAGTAATTCTTTAAGGCTGGTGTTTAAATTCTGTCTGGGTCATACACAGAAATCTAATTTTATAAACATCTTCTGTCACAGAATTTAAAAAATATTCTCTATTGACTTATAACATTTTTATAAAGAAAAATATGTTAATAACTTTTATTCTTTATTAATTTCCCTGTGAAAATTTTCATTTTATCTACTTATTTACCTTCTTGTGAATTTTCTTTATTTTGATTCAGACAGGACTGCTCCTTTCAACATTTTCAGGGGTGGTCTAATGTTGGCAAACTCCTTCAGATTTGTGTGCCTGAGGAGGCCTTTATTTCTCCTTCATAACTATATATATGCATTTGCGTATTACATAGAAGAGTTAAAAACAAATTAAAGTTCTAAGTAGCTATTATTTTTCACAAATACAGTTTGAAGGACAGTAAAATTCCTACAACTATCAATAATGGAAGTGGTATGATGGGACTGGTGCTCACACAATGCCAGATGTATAACCTGAGTCTCTTTTGGGAACATAACATGCAAATACATATCCATGATATTTCAAAGGTGATGTAAGTTTGTCCCTGGTGGTCTAGTCTTTAGGATTTGGTGCTCTCTCTCTCTCAAAGGTGATGTATTTTTGACTTGTTAACTCCACAGCCAGAAATATAGTGAAGGAAATTAGGAAAGTCATCAATTAATCATATGCGAACATGTTTATTGTAGTGTTAGCTAGAATCATGTGCCAAACATAAATGCTCAACAATAGATGGATGTTTAATGACACTGAATACATGCTATAAAACATGATAGTGCTCTAAATCATTTATTAAATAACATTTAATAATGTGGAAAACAACTTCTGATATTTTAACCAATAAAGAAGATACCAAATTATATCCACAAAATGATCCATTTTTACATATGGGATGAGGAAAATAAAGAAGAAAGAATTGATCAGTTTCATTCAGGGTACTATAGTCATAGATAGAGCAGAACTATTTCCAATAACCAAAATATGGAAACATCCTAAATGCCACCAAATGGATGAGTAGATCAAGAAGATGTGATATTTATACACAATGGAAGAATGCTCAGCAATCAAAAAGAAAACGCATTCCATTCACAGCAATATGGATGGAGCTGGCAGGAATTATGATAAGGAAAATAAGACAGAAATAAAAAGACAAATCCTGGATGGGATCACTTATAAGTGGAATATAGAGAAACTAATTAAATGGATAGAGCCAAAATTAAAAAAGCTAACCCTGGAAAATTGATTATAGATCTGAGGAATCCAGTGGGGGATAGGAGAGGGGAGGGAGCACAATGGACTAAGATGGTGGACCACAGCTGCCACCATCCATATACCTGCACTATGGTAATAACACTTGAAGGGCCTAGGGGTTGCCAATAGACCCAAAATGCAAACAATGGTAAAAACCAATATTACCTCAATAAAAAAAAATTAAAGGAAGAAATACAGGAAAAGTATAAGGCAGAAATGAAGGAGGAAGGGAAAGGGTAAATAAAAGCTCTAGAAAAATGCATTAAAGTGTTTTTTAATTATATAAATTTTCAGGTAACTATGGATTACTTTTAATCATCTAATCCCCCCCTTATTTCTTAATCTTTAGCAATGTATTTGAAAAACAGAGAAAATAACATGTTTATGTTAAATCTACACTTTAGTTTCTATTATATTACAAGATTTTGGGTAGATTCAAAAGTAAACAGTTTAACAGAGCAATGATTATCACTAGGTTTTCATGAAAGCCAACTTAACTATCCTTCCAGAATGGTTCTTTTTTCCAAAGGTCAAAAGATGAATGAAAGTAACTAAGGACTAAAGAAAATGCTTGGAAGACTAACCAGGACTTTCCAGCTCATAAATTACTACAAAGAATCCGAAGATTTAGGCTGTCTGAGCTTTCTGCAAGGGCTTTGAAATAAGTATCTTCTGACTTCCCAATGACCGGGCATGTGAAATAGAACCACCCTAGAATTACAAAAAATTAATGCTAAAAGTGTTTCTTCACTTTGGAGAGACACTTTTTACTTCATTATCTGCCTCAAATATTCATTCATATATTTATTGACTCATTGGCAAGACATTTAGCATCTTCTATGTACTATTCTAGAACTTACTATAGGCTTATTTGACCAGGATACAAAGGCAAATAAGAAAGGATCTTTAGTAATAGTCCAGTAAGTTATCTTCAGACTTAATCAAGTCCACTTTTAAGTTTATATTAAATACATAAAGAATTGCTAAATGTTACTAAAAGTACTGCTAACTGGGCTAATAAGGGAAGAGAGAGAAAGGGTCAAGGGGATATAAGGGATGGTGGTAGGGAAAAAATAAGTGGAGGCATCTCCAAAAATTAAAAAAAAAATGCCTATAATTCTTAGCCATTTCACTTCTTTAAATAATTTTAACATGTATCCTATTTTAATGTAAAACTTCAATTGATATTGGGCTCTTTGATGACATATTTACTACTAAATATAATTTTCAGTTTTTATATAGTCCTTTGAATGAACTATAATTGAAAATCCAATTTTCCACTATGCGATAAAAATGAAAGTAGTTTTAAAAAAAACAACAAAAATAGTTTCTTAAATTGAAAGCATAAGAACCAGGAAAAAAGAGACAACTTTGTTCAAACTAGTTTTACAAACACAAAAATCCCAAGTAAATGGTTGTCCTCCAGTAACTGTTCTTCTCCTTATTCAGTTAGGACCTTTTGCTTTTTTTTTTTTTTTAAGATTTCTTTATTATATACATACAAGCTGGGATACAGGCGAGAGGCGTGGGGCAGCAAGAGGGTTCACCAGAGACAGAGTAGGGAGCAGAACAGGCAGATCAGAAATACACTGCTGAGGGGAGCAGCGGGCAAGGCAGGAGAGGTCTGCCATACCATGTGGGATTTTCCCTGGCTGGGCGTCGGACTCGCATTGCACGCTGCCGACAGCTCCACAGCGCAGCACTCAACTGCTGAGCCACCAGGGAGGCCCACTTAGGACCTTTTGAGTTCATGACAGCACAGGTTCTACTGTTAGTGTGGCCTGTGACCATTTTCTGACCAATAGAATGTAACAAAAGTGGTAGACACAACTTTCCAGAAGGCTCTAAGGGGTAAGAGGATGCCTTCTCCTGACTTTTTCCTTCATCCTGTTATTTTCCTTCATCCTGTTGGGTGGACTGGACAAGGGACAGTCACATGAACCACAAAGTGGGAGCTGAGTTTGATTTAGTGCCAGAACACAAGCTAGAACAAGTCTGAACCCCCAGTGTTTTGGACCATTTTCTGGACTGTATTATTTGCATGTTTCTACTTTTTTAAATCCACTCTTGTCTTGGGTCTTCTTTTAGCACAACCAAACCTTATCTTAACTAATACAAACAGCAAAGTTCCCTGTCTAGTTTCTCCTTCATCTGCTATTCAGATATCATGACTGTCCCTCATGCAGTGTTACGAATGTAGCAAGATCACATCCACAAGCCAAGTTAAGAAAAATACATTCTAATACTATTTAGCTCTCAAATTTTCATAGGACTTAGAAAAGAAAACCTTCCAGGCATTTGCAATGGGACTTTGGGTAAGTCACGTAAAATTCTGGCCTCAGCTTCTTCCTACACCAAATGGGTTCAACTCTTACTTGATAACAAATACATCGATTTACAATCCTTGTAATAATGCTATGAGCTAGATATTAAAATTGCAAACAGAATTTAAGAAAAGTCAAGCAAAATACTCAAGATTATACAGTTTAGTTACTAGCAGAGCCTGAATTCAAACTCAAGCAAATCTATTCTAAATATTATGAACCTATCAGATACAGTATTTTATCCTTTACAGGTAACCTGTGCAAAGCAGTGAAATTACCTGTCACACATCAAGTACAGGTTACATACAGATATATTATCCCCTCTCTGTTCTTACTTGGTGAAATGAGAGCATTTTCTTTCATTCTCCTCCATATATAATCCTACATTAGGACAGCTTTGTGAAAGAATCAGTCTGGATGAATTCCATGTTTAAATGAAAATATCATAGAATACAATTTTACCCTTGAAGAATCCCAGGCCCAGCAATTTTTCAACAGATTGAATACATTAAGTTTTTGTATATACATAGACCCATGCTGGAAGATATACAAAGTTAATCAGAGAGTAACAATTTCTGTCCTCTAAGAATTTATAACCTAAAATATACCACAGGGATGCAGGTTCCAATACTCAAATTCAAATAAACATCAACACATGAATAAAGAAGAACCGTACAACTTTTTAGTCCTTTGTTGAACAGGACCATCTTTAACATACACACATATTAGAATAATACTTAAAACATAAGTCAGAACCCCCATGAGTGGGGAGGATGGAGTGTTTGTCTGAGGGAGGAAGGCATTTTCTCAATTAACTTCACATACCAGGATTTCTCTAACAGGTATACAAAGCCAAGAAAATAAGCTCTCAGATGCAGGGGTGCAAAGGTATGTTTGCACAAACTGATTATTCAGCAAAATGCCATGTTAAAGATATTTTCTTTTTTGAGAATGGAAATAGAGAAACTTTCCAATTATTTTTTTTCTGAAAAAAAAGTATAATGTAGAATTAAAGAGGCAAAGAATTTCTTTCAGGTTTGACATTTAGAAGCCTTCTACCCATTAGGTACGTACAGAGTGGGAAATTTAGGAAAGAAAATCAACAATAATGTTAACAGCAGAAGGAAGCCAACTAGCTAAAAATTTAAGCCACCTTTATTGTACAATGGTAATGATGTAGCTAGTTGGTGCTTCTTTATAGAATATTTTCATTTGAATGAAATATTTCTTTATCTCATTTCTAGAAGATCTCAACTATACTTCTTAAGCAGTGGACCTCTGCATTGGGTAAATCAAACACCTTCCATCCCTCTCCCACTTTTCTATTGCTCAAATTCTCTTTTCTAAATCCTGAGCTTCACTTAGGGAAAACAATATATTTTTTTAATATTATTTTTACATACAAGCTGGGGTACAGGCCAGAGGCGTGGGGCGGCGAGAGGGTTCACCAGAGACAGAGTGGGGAGCAGAACAGGCAGATCAGAAATACACTGCTGAGGGGAGCAGCGGGCGAAGCAGGAGAGGTCTGCCGCACCATATGGGATCCTCACCCGCTGGGTGTGGAACTCGCATTGCACACTGCGGAGAGCTCCACAGCGCAGCGCAGCGCTCAACTGCTGCGCCACCAGGGAGGCCCCAGGGAAAACAATAATTTTAAATAAGTCCTCTGCTCCTCTTCAAAACTTAAAAGAAGAACATATTCAATTGCAGCCCCTGGCCAAATCTACCAACTGTGTATTGAAAGGATGAAGAAAAAATCAAAATTAAAAATAAAACAAAACCCTACCTCCACTCCTACTTATAAGCTGTGTCTGGCAGATTAAGCTCAAAATCAGAATGGGAAAGCTTCTTTAGTGATTATCTGGTTAAATATAAAGACAGCCCCAAGCTGAGGGTTTTCATCTTCACCTGATTTATTCCTTCCTGTCCTCCATCTATTTCATTCCCAAGGCAGTGACTCAATCTTTTCTACTATTGAAGCATTGAAAGAGTGATGGATGAATTGGTGGTGGGAAACCTATGGGGAATATACAGTAATGTAAAAGACACAAATAAAATAAAATAAGCATAAGTATAAATACAGCGCGATGCAATAAAAATTCTTACCAAATTAAAAAAATGAAAGAGTGAAATCTGTCTTATCCTAGCAAAACAATTTCATTCATCATATTGCAATCATATCAATTAGGAGTCAATGGGTAAAATAAAACATCATAACCTCCCTTTTGAATCATCACAATATCTTTTCAAAACACTCCCTTGGTGCCCTGAGATAATCCAACATCTATCTGTCTGTCTGTCTATCTACCTATCTATCTAACAAATATTTATTAAATGTCCACTGAATAACCATAGGTTGTACTAGATATTTGCTTTTATTTGATTTTCAACTGTTCCAGACACAAGTTGATTGAATCTTTATGCCTCTTACCTCCCAACTAAAATATAATCTCCTTGTTGGGGGTGGGGAAAAATCATCTTAAAATTCTTCTCTTTACTAACAGAGAGCACAGAGGCATTTTCCCAATAAGTATTTTGTATATCAAAGACCAGGTTAAAGCTATATGTTATTCCAGATTTGAAGTCCTATAAGACACAAACCATTGTGGCCTTTCTCAGTTAAAATTTTTGAATTTTCTTTCTGGTCCATGGACTATAGTGGTACAGTTCACCTCTCTACAAGTTAGAAGGAAATTGAATTTCTGTCTTTAGGGATTCACCTACATTTCAGACACTGCCAGATGTGCTGGTTACACATGCCTGCTTTGTGAATACCATGAGCTCAACTTATTTTATTGACTGCATTGAAACAATGACTAATTTTATTCCAGACTCCACACAGTGCTGCAAAACTGAAGCTACCATAATGATATTATAAGAACTTGAATACTTCAGTGCAAGACTCGCCAACTAGAAATATACCTTCAGTAACGTGAGTTGATTTGAGACTGTTGTTGGAGAGGTGGATGTCTTTTCAGTCCTTTAGTCATTTATTTCATATAGGTATATAATTGTTCTCTATGCCCCCAAAATGTGAACTTAAGATGAAGGAATTCATGATATTTAATCAAAATGCATTTGTTACAGGATATAAAAAGTGGGATGCTGTTATCTCAATTGCCTCAATTGCATTAAACAGAGAACGAAAATGCTAAGCTGTTAAAGCTTCATTTCTTTTACGTAGTAACAGAATATATATGTATAACCTGTTAATATAGTAGATGAAAATTGGTTCTGCCACCCTTATCCCCCATCTACTTCTAGACTACTAAGCATAGAATATATACGAAGATGGTTCCATTTATAGAGAGAATTTTTAAGGTACAAATTGCTGGAGTATTTTGTTTCCATCTCTACTCCTAAAGAGAACTATTACCAATTTGAAACCCATATAGTGTCAAGGGAGAGGTTCACAAACCTCCTGAAAAGTTTTAAATAAATCTTGCATAATTTGAATTGTGGAAATTGATTCCCACATAGACAAGGTAAAAACTGAAGCATAATAACGCAGCAGCTACAGTGCAAGAAAGCCTCACTTCTATCAATGATAGACAGAAGGGACCCACTTAAAAGAGGATAAACTTGAGTAACACTGAGTCATTAATTTGATTTGCCAGGGCAAAGCCACCTCCCCAAAAGATGCTGTGCTGTTTGTGCCAGCAAAGAATGAGCTAAAGTAAAAATTTACAAAGGACCAGTTAGAAAAGTAGCATGTGCATCCTGGAATAATGGAATGAGTTCTAAATCAGAGTGGGTATTCTAAAAGACCACAGAATAGCCAGAAGAGAAAGAGCAAACTTTTCACCATTTTTCAAATCCAGAGAATATTAATATCCAATTACGACCTGACAAATCAGGTAATATTTTCTCACTTCTCTCTCCCCTTGCCTGATTCTAAAGGATGAGAGGCAGCCTAATGAATGTAATGTATGTTTATTCTGATTCTCTTGAATTCTTGCTTGCTTTGGAACTGATTTGCTATGTTGGGAAGAAGTTCAAGTAGCCTGAGGAGAGTCCTCTGTGACGAGCCCTGGCTGAGGTTCCTGATAACAGCCAGCACCTACCTGCTTTAGCCATGTGGAAGAGCTGACCTTGCAGCACCTAATTTTCCACCACAGCTGGTATATGTGGAACCACAACTAGATATCCCCATTCAGTCTTGATCAAACTGCACACAATTTCAAACCACACAATTTCAGTATCAGCAACATGATAGGAAGCTTGAAACACTGATGTTCACCGGAAGTGACCTTTTAGTGCCCTAAAGCTCTGGTTCCTTCCTACCTATTACCTATTACCCCTTACCTGGACCAGTGGTCTAGCCATTTAAACAGATGCAAAGGCAGCTGTCTGTGAAATGCCAAAACCTAAAGATCATAGAGGGAAAAACCTAGTATTATACCCAATTTCTTATAGGAGAGATACAAAGCCAATTAATTAAGAAAACTCCCTATGACAACCCATAATCTAAAAATTAAGAGAAAGAAGAACATATCACAAATGCAGAGGCAAAATGACCTTGAGAGAAATCTCAGTTCAGCAGGCTGACTGAAAAAGAGTTTAACAGTTACAACCATGCTTGCTTATTTAAGAAAAACAACTGGACGATGTAAAACAGGAACCCAACAAAGATTTAGAAAAATTAACCTGCTACAACTTGAACTAATGGATTGAAAAATTACTATTACCACATTTAAAAATACAGTTGAGGATCTCCATAGTATATAAATGCAAGTAATGGAGAAAATTAGTTAAGTTTGAAAATACAATGGCAAAGAACATACAAATAGAACAAAAAAGAAAAAAAAATTAATAAAAATTAAGTGCTCTTTGGGATAATCTAAAGAGAAAGAATATCTGTATCAGGGGGGGGGTCCCAGAAGGGGAAGAAGCACAAAAAAGCATAATTTTTTTAAGAAAAAACTGCTGAGCATCATCTCAATCTGGAAAATAAATCAGACTTTGTGATCCAAAGGCCCCAAAGAGCTCCAAACCAAATAAAAAAAGCAAGAGTGGAAATAAATGAAATATAAATCAAAAAGATCAATGAAACTGAGGGTTGTTTCTTCAAGAAGATAAGCAAAATAGATAAACCTTTAGTTAGGCTAAAAAAGAAAAGAGAGAAAACATTTAATAAACAGAACTACAAATGAAAGAGGAGGAAATACCACAGATGGCATAGAAATATAACAGATCATAAGAGATTCCGATGAGTAACTATACACCTATAAACTTGAAAACCCTGAAGCAGAAAAATTTCTAGAATGATATAGTTGACCAAGACTAAGCAAGGAAGAAACAGAGAAGAGTTGAATAAACTGATCACAATCATAGAAATTGAAACAGCAATCAAAAATTTCCCCCAAATCAAAAGCCCAATACAAGATGGGGGGGCCTCCCTGGTGGCGCAGCGGTTGGGCGCTGCACTGTGGAGCTGTCGGCAATGGCTACGTGAGTTCGACACCCGACTGGGGAGATTCCCACATGGCACAGCAGACCTCACCTGCCCTGCCCACTGCTCCCCTCAGCAGTGTATTTCCATTGCTCTGCCTGTTCTGCTCCCCAGTCTGTCTCTAGTGAACCCTCTCGCTGCCCCACTCTTCTGGCCTGTGCCCCAGCTTGTATGCATAAATAAATCTTTAAAAAAAAAAAAAGATGGGTTTACAGGTAAATATATCAAACCTTTAACAAAGAATCTGTAAGCATATTTTTTAAATAATTTCTAAAAATCCAAGAAAGAGAATGTTCCCTAATATATTTTATGTCAACAGTTTCTTAAACTAGATCAATATAGCACAAGAAAACTGTAGAGCAATATCCCTGATGAATATTGATGCAGAAATCTTCAACAAAATATTGGTAAATCATATTCAACAACACATTACAATTGTTATACATAACAGTCAATGGAATTTAACCCAGGGATGCAAGGGTTGTTTAATATATATAAATCAATGTAATAAATTATATCAATAAAAGTAAAGCTAAAAAAGTGGTAATATTAATAGATGCAGAGAAAGCTTTAAGATTCAGCACCCATTTATGATAAAAACTGTGAGATAAAACTATGGTAAAAGCATGATAGAAATAGCAGGACCCTACCTCAATAGAATAAAGACCATTATCACAAACTACAACCAATATCAAACTTATGGTGAAAAACTGAAAACGTTTCATTTAAGATTAGGAACAAGACTAGGATGCCCAATGTCACCATTTTTGCTTAATTTAACATTAGAAGTTTAGTTATAGTAATCAGACAACAGGAGATAATAGGAATTCAGGTTGGAAAAGAGATGAAACTATCGTTATTGTCAGAAATTATGATACTATATCTAAAAATCCCTAAAGGTTGCACCAAAACTTCTAAAAACAATAAATAAATATAGCAAAGTGGCATGTTACAAAATCAACATACACAAACTGTTGCATTTTATTATAAACAATGAACAAAAGAGAAAGAAATTAAGAAAATAATTCCATTCACAATCACTTCAAAAAGAATTAAATACCTAAGAACTAAGTTAGCGAAGGAGGTGAATGACATATAAAATGAAAACTACAAGACATGACATATTCATGGGTGGGGAGAATCAATATAGTCAAAAGTACTATTCTACCATAAGTGGTACATAAATTTAATGCAATCCCCATCAAGATACCAACAATATTCTTCAAAGAAATTGAACAAAATATTAAAATGTACATGGGCCATAAAAGGCCTCGAATAGTAAAAGTAATCCTGAGGAAAAAAGGAGAGAAAAACAGAGGGCTCATAGTACCATACTTTAAACTATACTATTAAGCAATAGTAATTAAAACAGTATGGTATTGGTGTAAAATAAGGAACAGGGATCATTGGGACAGAATCAAAATTCTAATATTTAATTTATGATAAAGGAGCAATGACTATGCAATAGGGAAAGAAAAGTCTCTAACAAATGGTGTTGAAAAGCTGAAGGTCACCTGTAAAAGATCGAAATTAGATCCTTCTCTAACTCCATGCAAAAAATAATACTAAACCAATACATTCTAAGACATAATAAAACTATTGAAAACCAATGACAAAGACAGAACATTAAAAGCATGGAGGGTAGAAGACTAACCCAGAAAGGAACACCAAATAGACTGCCCATGGATTTTTCATTATAAATCTTATAAACAAGAAGGAAATGTCAAGAGATCTTTAAAAACTCAAAGACAAAGATTTCAAGCCTACAATACTCTATCCTGCAAGGTTATCATAAAAGACAGATGGAAGGAAGGATAAGGAGCTTCAATGAAAAGCAAAAGCAAAAAGAATCTGTCAACACCAAAGAAGTAGAAAGGGGCTATTTTAAAGCAAATATAGAGGTAACAGACATGTAAATTATACAACATGGAAGAGGAAAGTAAAAATGCGACCTATCAGATTGCATTTGAGAACCTAAAAATTCAGTCCCTCAGTCACACTAGTCACATTTCAGGTCCTCATTAGGCACATATGGCTAATGTCATCATTGAAAAGCATACACATAAACAGGATTTCTCCCTTTTTAGCAAGTTCTATGGACAATGCTGAACTAAGGTTTAAAATGGTTTGAATTTAGAGAACTAAGGGGACAATGGTGACTCTTGAGGCTGGAGGAGCAGGTAAAGCCAAGAAAAAAGAGCATCTTGTGAACCACATAAAAGATTTGAGATTCATTTTAAAGACAAGGGAAATCTTTCCTTAACAGGTTGTCCATTTTTATAAAGTAAATCAGAGTTAAACCAATTTTTACCCCAAAGGCTTTACATCAATTGTTGCATGGTCTACACAATACACTTTATTATATGTGCTCACTATGAAGAAACTGAAACAATGATATCACATGCACATTTGATGGCATTCATGTGCGCTGCACTGCAATTCTGTGATGTACCCAAATTTCAATCTCAGCCAATCAAACTGCAAACTAAAATTCAAGTTTCTTGCTTCTTGCCCCCAAAAATCTATGGCTAAATATAAGCACATTATCTGCTTTGTTTACTTGCAGGGAAAGTTTAATAAAAATTACTGATATTGCTATCTATAAATTTATTTTAAAAAATAAGTGCTGACATCATCAAAATGTTGAAAATACACTTTAAAAGAGAGGATTTTTAAAAATTTACTGTCCATAAATAACCTGTAATTTTACATCTTTATTTTCCAAGGGAAGTTAGAGAAACTTCTACATGAAAAATCAAGTAACCTTGAGAAGAGTAAATTGTTGGCACAGTCGTTAAGAGGGGCATTGATAACTATGTGGAAGAAAGATAGAAAACCCAAATAACACATTGTTCTTGTGTGATGGGCACTGTCACAGCTTTTAAAACTATGACGTAGTCTTTCATTAATGAACTTTTCAGTATTAAAAACAAATTGCTGCTATTCTGTCTGCTGTGTGCATTCCTTGAATTATTAATCTCTCTAACCCCTTCATTTCCTTGCTATCTAGCTTTAAAGACACTTGAAAAAATAATAGATCCCAATAAAATCCTTCATTGTGGAATCTAAGAAGAATGTAAAGTTAGGTCCAAGACAAGAACAAAAACATTTCCTATATTCCAAGGAAAACAGTATTCAGATTAAAGCCAATTGATAGGGGGGTGGTTTCATAAGGCTTTGTTTTTTATTTTAACTTAGGCTTTTCAAGAGCTTGTGAAGGTTACAATGCTTATTCACAAGAGACTCTTCATTAAAAATGGAGAGATGTGTCAGGACCAAAAAAGCAATCTGCAAATTATTAGGCATTATATTCAGCTACATACTTATAATGTACAGTCCTTGGAAATGCTGAGAATGGATGGCACATTCAAATGAATTGATTAAATAAACCATTTAGTAGCTGAAATCTGATTTCATAGTATACTTACTTTTTTAACTTAAACTTTCCTAACTCTATAAAAACATCCAAAGTATAATTTCTGGCCATCAAAAATCACCAAATCCATTCAATTGCAGTCAAATGTTTAAGTTTATTTACTGAGCTTTTACTAGGTCTATTATTTCTAAGTCCATTATACTTATTTGGCCTCTGTGGTTGCATAGCTATTTCAAGATTTCTAAGTAAGAAAGACTAATTTAAAAAAGAGTCAAAGAAAGAGATTGAGTCAGAAGTCTTGCATTGTATTATTCAGCAAATTTTACATCACCTATAATTCATCAGAAAATGAGTACCTCTAATAATCATGCATTTATGAAAAAAACCTAAAACATGCCAACCAGAAAGAACTCTCCATCAGCTATCAGTGGGTGAATCCAGAAGTTACTGACATAAGCTTCATACTCCAAACTCTTGTGTTTGTGCACTTAAATAAAATTTGTTTGCCTGAGTCTTAAAAGAGAGAATAGTTTTAAAAATTGATATTAAAAAATTTTGGCCATTAAATGTCTCACTCAATTCATAATACAATCAGGGAATCCAATGTTCACCAACTAATGAGTTACAAAACAATAAAATCGTTATCAAGGGCATGTTGAAGGTCACATAGGAATTTCCTGTCTATGAGAATCGTAGCAAAAATCTAAGCTCCACACATTTTCACCTATCATAGTACACAACCATGGTGTGTTGCTGAAAATCACAAAAGATTCTATGGAGTTTTATAGAGAATAAAAGGTTTTTATTCATCCCTTAAAAAAATGTTATTCAATGGTTGTATGCCACATCACGGACTGTCTAGACATGTCAAGATGTGGAAAGAATAAGAAAGACAAAGTCTCTGCCCTCATTAGCCCCGGGTGAAGAAGGAAAAGAAGTGTAGCTTAAATAGGACTTTGTATTTCTTCTTCTACTCTGTGAATTAGGTAGGGTAGTTAGTTATCTCATCTGAGCTTATCCATTTTGAACCTAAAACCCTGGTAATAAGAACCCTTGTACCCCAACTCCATTATTATGCAGAGAACTTTTATTTGTATAAGACTCACCCATCTCTGAGTTCACAATTACAGTATATGTCCCTGTAGCTTACCAGACTTAGAATCAGATGACTGTGTAAGTATATTTACTGATTAAAGAATCCATAGAATTTAAGAGCTAGGTAGAATTTACTTACAGAAAATTTTAGTTTTTATACAAATTAGGAAACTGAAGAATCTGGTCAAATCACACAAATATTTGCAAGTAAAATTAGTAAGGGGAACAGGTTCCCTAGTATATTAGTGATCTTCCCAGAGTATTACATTATACTCTTAAGTTTCATGTTTTCAGAACAACCAGGATGCTTTCTAAGACCACAAGATGTCATCCATATCCTCTTTGGAGAATAATACTACTTTTTATAAAGCCTAAAATAGTCTAGACTCTCCTTTGGAAAACAGGTGAAAATGAAGTGAAAACTGCATAAAATGGAAGTAATATGTTTCCATATTAAAAAAAAAAACATAGTAGTGGCAAAATAATTTCACATTCATTGAGAAGAATAAAATATTACTCAAGTTGCAATTACCTGTGAAGTCTTTCCCTAGCTTGCACCTTTAGGGAAATTGGTTGTTTCTTTATACCCTTTGTTTATACATTTTTCTTCAACTTAATGGCTTACAAGTGACCATTTAATTATCATAAGATGTCTCTTCTCTTTTCCAGAGTTGATTCCTCTCTTCTTTGTGTTTAACAGTAGCAATAATGTTCATAAGACTTATTTCAAGTACTTAGATACACCATTTTCAAGTCCCAAACGACTTTCCTGACAACGTTCCACTTTCTCAGTTTGCTGTTAGTAAGAGGTCACATATATTTGCTGAAATACACAACACGTTTGTCTTGTTTTCTCCCAGTGGCAAAATGAATGTCTGTCCTTCCAAGTCAAGAGGAAGAGAAAAGAATCATCACTGTGTACACCTCAAATTTATAGCCCAAGGAACTTTTATTTTCATAGTATAATCTGGTCTGGAGAACCACTGCCACACCCCTTCCTTCTGCCTACACTTACATCAGTCTGTACAGATATAAATCTACTAATCTGCACAGAATGGAAGCTACTTGGGAGTCTTTTTAATATCAATATCACAGTGGTTAAGAGCTTAAATGAAGACAACATTTCAACCTAAGTTAGAATCCCAGTCTATGAAATTTGTGCAAAATACTTTGGCTTATGTCTTAAGTTACCACATCTTTAAAATTATAAATACATATTGTTCCTTCCTCAAAGGAAGGAAATAATGAAATAATTCAAGAAATGATCAAATTATATTTTGTTTTGGGCTTAGAAAAGTGTGTGCAGTAAGAATGCAAATCGTTAGTTATTATTTTTTATCTTTTCATCTGAAAGCACTGATAGTCACAAGCCTTCTTTCACACACCCTTATTTCCATGCCTTTTCCTCAACTCAGCTTAATAATAGTCTATGGCCTCCAGAGCCATCACACTTTCTAAGCTATACATACAAGAAGTAATAACAAAGACAACTCTTTGTTATTAGTGAAGAACAGGATTTCTCTCTACAGCTGTGTCCAGAGATGAGAAAGAAACATGACATTTTTCACTATCAAAGCAAGGTTAAACACAGACAGAAAAGTTGGACAGCAACAGTATAAATCATACACCTAATCTTTACCACATGATAGGTGCTAATCTAAGGGCTTGACTGACTATCAGGCTATGGGGCTACAGTAGTAGCATCCCCATTTACAAAGAGACAGATGCAAAGCATCTTATCCAGGGTCAGAAACCTGGAAACTGGGAAAGTCAGTATTTGAACTCAGATTCTTAGTCTGATTCTTCATCACTCCATAATACAACATCTCAGTGTAACAATTCTCAAAGTAAGTTTAGGATAATCTGCTGTAAAACAATAATTAATAAAAAATTTTATGTATACCATAAAGAAGGTTTCAAATTTAATATTCTTAATGAATGAGAGTCACTCATAGAAGATTTATGGAATCCCTACTATGTGCCAGACATTGTTCTAAAAGCTAGAAATAAAGTCTATTCCCTTATAAAACTGACATGCTACTGGAGAAGTTACATGCTAATCAAGTAAACAATATAACATTGTAGAAATAGTAAAATAACTTAAAAGGTCAAAAAGTAGAGAGAGCAAGCATGCTAGAACGGTAAAAGAGATGTGTCTGATTATGAACACTCTAGAGAGAAAGTAGCCGTAACCCAGAAAGACTCCCATACTGCTTTCTTAATCTGCTCTATCCAAAAGACCAAATTTTAATGCCCCCTCTCAGATAAACTAGTGAGTTCATCTGAAACATGAGTCACCTAGGTCCAGCCCATCCCATCCGTCAGTTAGTCCAGGAGTAACTGGATAAATAATGCAACTGGCTTACAACCTGAGGCAATGACATTTACTAGATACCAGTGGACACTAATGGAGTCCTACACTATAGCAAATGACAGCAGGTAGGAAAAGGAAGACAGGGAGAGTAGGTGGATTGGGGTCAAGGAGAAAAGACTTCAGGAAGAGAATTAAACAGAGGCAAGAAGTGAGAAAGGTCAATATGGAACAACCCTCAAAAGCCTAGGGAAGATTGCTTGACAAATTATATATCTGTAGTTTAAGAGTAATTAAATCTCCCTGAGAGTCACTAAGACACTTTCAAGAAGTTTTTAAGATTAAGACTATCTTCATAATAACAGTAAGATTCTATTTTCCCTTTTTATTCTCGTTGTCTCACAAGTGATTCACTAATATGATTTCAAGATTTGTATTTCTATAAAACTTTAGCAAATTTATCACCTGCCAAGTTTTGGTGTAGTATCAAAGAAGAATGTCTACAATTATCCAAAACACACCTCTATTATTTAACCACTTACGGATGTGAGTTCAGATCTTCTCCTTATGCTTCAACCAAACAATATTTCAACAGATTGAATGCAGAATATGAGAATCCAGATGTCTTCTCTTAAACAAGAGATTAAAGAGACTTTACAAAATATAAAACAATTCTACCATTAGTAAACCTTTTTTTGTTTAGAAAACAGCTATTTTTTCACAAAAGTATAGTGTTTACCTTCAGATAATAGGATGATGATTATTATTATTTAAATATTTTAAATATATCTCAGTTTTAATCTAATACAGTAAATAATTAATAGGTATAACCTATATAAAATACCTTTAGGTCCTCAATAATTCTTAAAGAGACTTAAAGGGGGGCCTGACACCAACAATTTTTAGACCCACTTGCTTGGATAATTGGCTATCCACTTAGTTCAATACAAGAGGAGTGCAGGTCTTTCTGCCAGCAGCTGCCAGGTCTTACTTAGCCTTCTGAATGCCACTCAGTGGCTTCGTGTTCCCCCAAATGACTTGCACAACCCTTTACATTATTGCAAAATGATCAAGCGTGACTTGACTGAGGGAGTAGATGCCTTGGTGCCTCTCTGGTGCACATCATCATGACATATATGGCTTCATCGATAATGTGCACTCACAGGAGTCGCAGGAAATGGAGGAGAGGAATGTCGTGCATTTAAATGTTTAAATATTGAGCCAATATTAGTACTTACTATATTTAGAAGCTGTTGTTTATTGATGAAAATTTGCTTGGTGTTCTAGTTCCTAGTGCATGGTTTCCTTTTTTCAAAAAAAAAAATTATTTATGCATACAAGAGCCAGAAGTATGGGTGGGTGAGAAGATTCACCAGACAGAGTGGGGAACAGAACAGGCAGATCGACGGAAATATACTGCTGAGGGGAGCACCGGGTGAGACAGGAGAGGTCTGCTGCACTGTGTGGGTTGGCTCCCCAGCCGGGGTTCGAACTTGTGCTGCAGTGGCTGCTGATAGCTTCATAGTGCTGAGACTAACCCCTTGTGTCACCAGGGAGACCCTGGTTTCCTTTTTATTCAAAGTCCTAGATGAACATGCTTTCTTACTGCCTCCATAGACTTACAATAGAGAATTTTCTAGTGCCGGGTTCATTGGTGGGAAGTCCTCTGTCATCCCACTGTTATATTGATAGTGCCAGAATGGCCGATACTACTCTGCCTGAACAGAAATTAAACTTAAGGCCATAAACTTTAAGACTTATATCTGGTTCTTTTGCTTGTGTTATTTGTTCAGCTTCAACTCCTCTTCCTCTACTTGGAGGCAATATTCATTAACATAACTATGGATTACTCCAGCTTGATTTTCAGCTCAATTTATTTTAACTTTTATTTAATTTCTAATATTTATAATTTGATTATTATTTAAATGATTTTAGCAAGCATTTGGAAGAAGATAATATACTTCAGTTTAAGCTGTCTCAAGAGGGCAGGTATATAGGCATTCTTTTTTTGTTGCTAACTTTTGATAGCCTAAGTTCAAAATTAAAATTGTTTTAATCTTTCTTTTTTGGATTTCATATATTAAAAGAAAGACCATAGATTCTGGGTCCAAGCAGTCTCACTGCTGGTTTTGCCCCTATGTATTATGTGAATTTGGATGTCACTTAACCTCTTTGAGGTCCAATTTTCCCTGCTGAATAGACAACCTACCTCATAAACATATTACCAGTTTAAAATTAGGCAGGACATACTAAAATTCAGTAGCTATCATTGCCCTCATCTCTAACTCACATCCAAGAAGACTAATGATTAAAATCACTGCTTCCGTCTTGATGTTTAACTGACATGCTCTTCTAACTCACATCCAAGAAGACTAATGATTAAAATCACTGCTTCCGTCTTGATGTTTAACTAACATGCTCTTTTATTATCAATAGTTGTTTGTTAAGTTAAAAAAAATGTATTATCTGACTAAATAATTTAAGGCAGTCAAAAGTAACTGGGAAGCTTTTCAAATGGTTATCAAGCAATTCTGAAGCCCAGCGTTACATATGATCCTTCCTTGGGACCATCTGATTCATTGTCACACAGTGCATATGACACCTCCTTCACCTGAGAGAGATGCTCTGCTAAACTCAAGGAAGCCCAAGTGAAAGGAAGCAGTGAGTAAACCACTAGTGAAAAGAATACAGAGCAAACATTCACTAATCCTGCTTTGAATTGATATAATTCAATGATCAGATCAGATTGAGACCTTGCAGCACTTGGCACATTTTTACATTCATTGTTCATTTATTCATTGGTTTCCAGGAAAGTATGGGGGTATGCAGGCTTGAAATTGAGGGTAAAAGAATCAGATCAGAAAAAGTAGAAGACTTCCGTTTCAATTGAGATCTAAGAGAGCAGTTCTCAAACCTCAGTGTGTTCCAAATCATCTAAGGTTTTCTGAGTCACCCTATACTAAGAACTTCTAATCCAGTAGATGAGGTGAGACTTGAGAATTGGCATTTCGAGCAGGTTCCCACATGATGCTGAAGTTGCTGGTTGGCGGACCATGATTTGAGATACATTAATTAAAGCAAGTAAGTCCTGGGAATATTCAAAATTATTGCTGAGAATTAATAAACTGATTTCAAACACTGAGAGCCAAAAGTCAGAGTATCTCTCTGCAATATTTCATAATTGGGAAAGTAGTTGTACGGGGAGAATTCTGGAAGACAGTATCTTAGCCAAGTGACTAAATTTAACATGATACTAGAATGTTAACATATGTATTGACATTTTCTGCTCTAATATCATTCACTAAAGACATACATCTCTGTAATATCCTTTGCAATAATTGATAATTCTAATATTATAACATTAGACAAATCCAAACGGAAGTACATTCAACAAAACAATTGACTAGTACACTGGAAAGTTTCAAGGCCGTGAAAGCCAAAGAAAGATTGAGAACTGTTGCAGATTTAAAAGACTAATGAGAGACATAACAACCAAATGCAATGCAGAATCCAGGATGCAATCCTGGAACAGAATAAGCGCATTCGTAGAAAAACTGATAAATTCAGAATGCAGCTGTAGTGGAGTTTAGTTGTATCAAGTTTAGTTTCTTAGTTTTGATAATTGTTCAATGGTTATTTAAGATGCTCACATAATAGGAATGTGGATGAAGGGTACATGGGAATTCTCTGAACTATTTTTACAATGTTTCCTTAAATCTAAAATTATCTCAAAATACAGATTAAAATAAAATTTAGTAGGCTTTTTTGGGTATAAATTGGCAAACTGATTTAAAATTTTATAAGAAATGCAAAAACAGAGTACACAAAATAACTTTTTAAAACATCAAAGTTGGAGGACTTACAGTAACTTGATTGAAAGACATTATAAATCTATTCAAAGACATAAATCTATTTTATCAAGTCAGGACAGTATTGCATAAGAATAGATGCATGGATTAATAAAATAGAATAGAGTCAAGAAATAGACCCACAGGTCTATTGCCAAATAATATTGGCAATTGAGGGCCTCCCTGATGGTGCAAGGGTGTAAGGGTGTAAGTCTCAGCACTATGAAGCTATGGACAGCCACCGCAGCATGAGTTCAATCCCCGGCCAGGAAGCTGACCCACATGGCACAGCAGACCTCTCCTGTTTCACCCGCTGCTCCCCTCAGCAGTGTATTTCAGTCAATCTGCTTGTTCTGCTCCCTACTCTGTCCCTGGTGAATCCTTTCAGCCCCCCACAACTCTGGCCTACACACCAGCTCTTATATACATACATAAATAAATAAATCCTTTTTTAAAAAGTTGCCTGGGTAATAACTCAATGGAGAATATAATACCTTTTATAAAATTATTTCTCTAACAACTTGATACGCATATGGGAAAAAACAGGAAATAGTCCTTCACTGCACATGCAAAAATTATTTCAAAAAAAATTATTTCAAAAAGCATAGATTTATTTTTAGTATTTCAAGATACCTCAATATTACTTTCCATAGCATATGTGCCAATTTAATAGCCACCATTATTGTACAAGTGCTCCCTTTTCTCTATACCTTTTCATTATCTCTTATCTTTTTGAAAACAGACATCCTAATAGATGTCAGGTGGCATCTTATTGTGGTTTTGCTTTGAATTTCCTTTATGATTAGATACCTAGAAGGAAACATAGATACTAAGCTTCTTCGATTTTAGAGTTATCTTTGGGTATTCAGCTCCCGGAGCAAGGAAATAAAGGGAACAATGTCAAACTAAGAAACTTTTGCACAGTGAAAAATACATCATCAAAATGAAAAGACATCCTACTGAATGGGAGAAGATATTCACAAATTATGTTATCCAGACAAGGGACTAACATTCAAGATACATAAAGAACTCATACAATTCAACAACTACAAAATAATCAACTCCATTTAAAAAATGGGCATAGTATTTAAATAGACATTTTACCAAAGATAATTTATAAACAGCCAACACATGAAAAGATGCTCATCATCACTTATTATCAGGGAAATGGAAATCAAAAACAACAATGAGAAATCACCTCACACCAACTAGAATGGTTGTTATCCAAAAGGCAGTAGCAATGAGTGTTAGCGAGAATGTGGAAAAAAAGGAACCCTTGTATACCATTTGTGGGAATGTAAACTGGAACATTCACTATGGAAAATAGTTCGGAGATTTCTCAAAAAATTAAAAATAGAAATACCATATATTGCACCTACTCCACTTCAAAGAATAGAAATACCATATATTGCATGAACTTCACTTCTGGGTATTTATCCAAAAAATACAAAAACAGTAATCTAAAAACATATGTATCCCTCATGTTCACTCCAGCCTTATTTACAACAGCCAAGATGTGAAAATAACCTAAATGTCTATTGACAGATGAATAGATAAAGAACATGTAAGATTCACATATACACACACACAGGAATACTAGTCAACTCTTTTTTAAAAAGATGAAATCCTGTTATTTGCAGGAAGACTGCTGCTTATAGATGGAACTTGAGGATATGTGAATAAGTGAATAAGTCATAGTTACACTATGTGAATAAGTCAGATGGAGAAAGACAAATACCACATGATTTCATTCATAGTAGAAGATAAACAAAGCAAACAAACAACAAAATGATATAGAAACAAACTCTTAGATACCGAGACTATATAGGTGAAACCAGAGAGGATGAGATTGAAGGTGTAGGTTGAAAGGGCTGAAAGAAGGGGTGAAATGGAAAGAGGGTCAATTGTATGGTGATAGAAACTAGGCTTTTGTGGTGATCATGATACAGTATATACTTATGTTGAATTATAATGTTGTACACCTGAATCTTATATATTGTTATAAACCAGTATTACTTCAGAAAAAATTATTTTTTTAAGAAAAATCACACATCTTTGGAATTTCTAAAATACACCCAAACTGGGCCTCCCCTGGTGGCACAGCGGTTAAACACTGCGCTGTGGAGCTGTCAGCAGCGGCGACACAATTTCAATGCCAGGCTGGGGAGATTCCCACATGGTGCAGCAGACCTCTCCTGCCTTGCCTGCTGCTCCCTTCAGCAGTGTATTTCCGTTAATCTGCCTGTTCTTCTCCCCTCTCTGTCTCTGGTGAACCGTCTCGCCGCCCCATGCCTCTGGCCTGTACCCCAGCTTGTATGCATAAATAAATCTTTTTAAAAAATAAGTTAAATAAAAAATATAAAATACACCCAAACTACCCAAGGCAATTTATAGATTCACAGCAATCCCTATTAAAATCCCATGGTATTTTTGCATAAATATAAAAAAAAATTCTGAAATTCATGTACAATATCAAGGGATTCTGAATAACAAAACAATCTGTAGAAAGAATAACAAAACTAGAGGACTCATCCTTCCTGATGTCAAAACATACATACAAAGAAACAGTAATAAGAATGGCTGTGGTACCAACATCAAGAGAGACAACTAAACCAATGGAAAACAGAATAGAAAGCCCAGAAATAAATCCTCCCAGGGAGCTCCCTGGTGGCACAAAGGGTTAAGTGCAGTGCTGTGGAGCTGTTGGCAGCTGCTGAGCAAGCTCATGCCTGTCTGGGGAGATTCCCACATGGCACAGCAGACCTCTCCTGACTTGCCCGCTGCTCCCCTCAGCAGTGTGTTTCAGTCGATCTGCCTGTTCTGCTCCCCGCTCTGTCTCTGGTGAACCCTCTCACTGACCCACACCTCTGGCCTCCACCCCAGCTTGTATGCAAAAATAAATAAATCTTTAAAAGTAAATAAATAAATCCTCCCATACATGATCAAATGATCTTTCACAATAGTGCTTAAACTACACAATAGTGATCAAGATAGTTTTTCCAACTAATGGTGCTGCAAAAACTGATTATCCACTATAAACAAGATACAAATATTACCCTAAGATGACTGGAACTTAACATAATGCTAAAACTAAAAGTATCTAAAAGAAAACAGAAAATGAAAAGTTTTGGGACACTAGAGGTGATAAAGACTTTTTAGATATTATACCCAAAGCATAGGCAATAAAAGGTAAAATAGACAAATGGGACTATAACAAAGTTTAAAAATTCTGCTTTTTAAAGGAAACAATGAACAGCATGAAAAGACAAACCACAGGATAAAAAAAATTGCATATCTGATAAGGGATTTACATACAGGATCTATGAGATATTCTTATGGCTCAACAACAGAAAATGAACAAACAAAAAATGGTAAAACATTTGTAAGACAAGCTGCCAAAAAAAAAAGAGATACATAAGTGGGGCCTCCTCTGGTGGCACAATGGGTTAAGCGCCGCGCTGTGGAGCTGTTTGATGCCTAGCTGGGGATGATTCCCACATGGCGCAGCAGACCTCTTCTGCCTCTCCCGCTGCTCCCCTCAGCAGTGTATTTCAGTTGATCTTCCTGTTCTGCTCTCCACTCGGTCTCTGGTGAACCCTCTCACCACCCCACATCTGGCCTGTACCCCAGCTTGTATGCATAAATAAAAATAAATCTTAAAAAAAAAAGATACATAAGTGACTAATAAGCAAATGCAAATATGTTCAACATCTTTAATACATCACAGAACTCCAAATCAAAACCACAATGAGCTTTCGCTTCACACCCATTAAGATTACCGAAATCAAAGACCAGAAAATAACAGGTGTCAGTAAGAATGTGGAGAAATTAGAACCCTTGTGTTTTGTTGGTGGGAATGTAAAATTGTACAGCCATTCTGGAAAACAGTATGGAGAGTTCTCAAAAAATATAAAAATAGAACTACTATATTACTTTTTGTTATATATCCCAAATACCAGAAAGCAGGATCTTAAAGAGATATTTGTAAATTCATTTTCAAAGCAATATTATTCTCAAGAGCCAAGAGTTGGCAGCAACACAAATGTCCGTCAAAGGATGAAAAAGTGGTGTTAGCATGTCATGCATCATTAAACAAGAAGGAAATCCTGTCACATGCTACAACATGGATGAATCTCAAGGACATTACACTGAGTGAAACAAGTTAGTCAAAAAGAACTATTACTCTACTCAGACAAGTATCTAAAGTAGTCAACATCAAAAACAAAATACGAAGGTGATTGCTAGGGATTAGAAGGAGAGGAGAGAGAACGAATGTTTAATGGATATAGAGATTTAGTCTTAAAAGACAAAAACTTCAGAAATCGGTTGCATAACAATGTGAAAGTCTTTAAACTAGTGAACACTACACTTAAAAACATTTAAAATGGCAAATTTATATTCTATTTCTTTTTTAAGTAAATTAATATTGCTTTATAATATTACATACATTTCAGATGTGCATCATTGAGAATCAATATGTATATACTAAATTAAGTTCACCACTAACAGTACAATTCTATCCTTCACAGTACAATTGTCCTTTTTGTCCCAATTTACCCTTTTTCCCTTTCCCTCTGGTAACCAATAAATGATCTTATAGTTCAAAAAGTTTGCAAAATGGTAAATTTAATGTGCTTTTTACCACAATAAAACAATATCAAGAAAAAAGTAATTTTAAAAGGTTAAACATTTGTTTCTCATGTTTAGTTTGTTTACACAGGATTAAATAAAATCCACTTATCACATTTGGCAGATATATCTTTTAAGTCCTGAATCTAGAGTAGTCCATTATAATACTTCCCTCTTTGTCATTTCCTGTATTCATGTTTTGTATTTGTCTGTTTCCTTCCATGTGCCATTGTTTAATTTGATTTCTTTCTCTCACATTCAGATTCACCATTTTTGGCAAGAACACTTAATTGTGTGGTGTTTTTCATGTTGCATCTTATTAGGCACTACATTGATTGTTTCTCTTTATTTGCACTAAGATTAATTAATAGATTGTGTAACTATCTAATGTCTTCATTATAAAGATTCCCATCAGCTTTTCACTTAAAAATTTCATCCATTCATGAATATTGCATTAGGAATTATGAAATAGTAACTTTCTAATTGTATTCTTTCCAAATTTACTATCTAACTCTTTTGTAGTTCTGAGAACTTCGCTCCACTTACTGGGGTTATTGCTTAATTTGACACACTACAGAAGAAAGGATTACTTCTTCCCTGTTAAATGTAAAATTCAGAATAAATAGTTACTGTCTTACCAACTGGCAATGTAGATCAATGAGTTGGACATAGTATGATTGATGGGAAATGTGTTTATTTGTGTGTGTGAGCTCTCTTATTAATTCATCTTTCTGTATTAATAAATAAACATCTATACCATCTAAAAGAAAAGAAAAATCAGGTGACTAACAAAAATACCAATCTTATTACCAGTAAGGGAGATATTGAGAATATGGTTTATATCATTGACTAGAGGATTCTAAATACTGAGGTCCATTTGCAAGCAATGATGTCACAGTGTGGGTTTCCTTTCGTAGGGAGAGTTCATACTGGTATATCTACTGCATACCCAAATTCATCATGGGCTCTAAAGCAGCTAACTTCCAAGCCAATGGGGTAGTGGAAGACTGGCAGAACTATAATCAGTTCTTCTCCCAACTTAACCAATCAGTTCGCTCACTAATTTTTCCTGGTACAGTGTGATTGAGAAGCTGAAGAGTTGATCCATAAGTACATTCAAGGAGCACTCTCCACAAAGAAGAAAACAGTGGGTAAGAGAAGAATTTGCTCTCATAGTATTATAGCAATGCATATATAGGCTGTTAAGAATCATCTTCTGTATCATTTAGATTTACTGCATTTTACCAAAAGTTTGACTGTTAGTTTAGAAATAGGGTAGTAAGGTGCATAACATAACAGGGGTAGACAAACACTTTTTGGAAAAGGACAAATAATAAATAATTTTTGTTTTAAGGGCAATGTGATTTGTTTTTGCAGCTATTCAGATCTGCAGTTCACAGTGTGAGAACAGCCATAGACAATATATATAAATAAATGGGCATGGTTAAGTTCTAATAAAACTATATTTATAAAAACAGTCAGGGAACTAGATCTGGTCTATGGGTCATAGTTTTCCTACTCTTTTATTGTCTTTAAATTTAGATGTAACATTTTATTAGCAACTAAATCATTATAATGATAGGTGGAGAACTTCCAAATATTTTAAAACTTTCAAAACAACATTTTTCTAAGCAATACTCTATAAAATTCCAGCAAATATTAGTGAAAGATATTTCAAGAACTTTGGACACCATTCACGAAAATAAACACTCCTCTTGTGAAGTTTAGAGATGAGGATGAAAATTAATTAGTACTGAAAATAAAAAAATACTATGACTTTTTTTTTCTATTTTAAAACTACATATACCAAAATAGTGAGGTCTTTCTACTGTATAGGATTCTCTCCATATTAAATCATCTGTCACAAATACAAGTAAATATAAGCAGATGATGTAATATCTTCTAATCAAATGACTGGTAAAGGCATGTGATAGCAGCAGTTAAAAAAAAAAGCAGATGGGCCTCCCTGGTGGCACAGAGGTTAAGTCTCAGCAATATCAAGCTATCACCAGCCACTGAAGCCTGAGTTCCATCCCCCGCCAGGGAGCTGACACACATGGCGCAGCAGACCTCTCCTGTCTCACCCACTGTTCCCCCTCAGCAGTGTATTTCAGTAAATATGCCTGTCCTCCTCCCAACTCTGTCTCTGGTGAATAATCTTAGTCCCCACATCTCTGGTCTGCACCCCAGTTCTTATATGCGCAAATAAAGAAAAAATAACTCTTTAAGAAGAAAAAAAGCAGATACTAAATTTTCTTAATTTTAATTTTTCAAATGGAGACACATAAAAGTATATAATGCCACCAGTAATTTTTATTATACACTGTTAATATTTAGATTAATAACAGTTGCCAATACATGAGTAAAATGTACTATGAACAAATCAACATCACTAGGAGAGCTATCAGGTTTAATTTTCATTCTTTGGCCACTTAATTTTCAATCAAAATGTTACCTAAACATAGTTTCTGTAACTAATGTGCTAAAACACATACTGAAGGTACAAATGTATGTCAACCTTTGATTGATTTTTCTCACTTCATGACTCGGTCTGAATCTTAAAACCTCACAAAGTAGATCTAGATAGACTTGTATAAAAGTCCCACCCATTATGCCAATGGCACCATTTCCATGGTAACTTTAATACTTGAAAAGGAAAAAGCAGAAGGAGTCTTAAGAAAATTGCACAAAGTGAACAAAATAAATTATTAGATTGAACATATGTGGCATAAACAAAATATGGGGTGTAGTTATTAAAAATGAATTGCCTTTTAAAAAATGAAAACAAGCATAATTCAGGCATGGTACTTCAACTTATGGGAAATGTGGTCATCCCAAACTCACAACAGTAAAATTAGCCTAGTAGCTCTGATGTCCCCAAATTGGAAGCTCACATACACATCAACATATTCAATCTTTCTTCTATTGTGGATGCTCAAACTTCCTCAGATTTTTACACTAGTAATCAATAGAAGAAATGAAAGTTCATCTGTAGTCATGTCATATGCCAATAATAATAAATATCTAATATTTGTATTATACTAGCTAAAAATGCATATTTTAATGTTATTGTGTAAATTATTTTCTGGCATCAGGATGGCAATATAACCTCAATTCTATACCAAGAGGTAAATTTTTTAAATTATTCTCACTATAATGAATCCTAAATGTCTCTTTCAAGTTTGAGATTTCCAAGGTAAATCACTGACATTGGGACAAATTGCAAAGAATTAAACAACAATCCGCTTTATTGTTATGTGAATTATTACATTCTCATGCAATTGTTCTTGAATCAAGTCATGTTCACTTTTCAAAGTCATTCATTTGCTCACAGAAGAGTATCTTAGATTTCATTAAAACTATTAACTCTACTTCATTAAATCCACACTCTCCAGTTCTGGCTTTCTCAATGTCTGTGTTTCCATTTTTATCAATTTTTATCAATTTTGGTGAATTTTTGGAAAGAGGAGTGATGTAGAACACTGAAGACCACTTGGCCTACTTCATCATTTTGCCTTAGGTTGGCTCTAATAATATTAATGCCCTAAACTGAAAACTAAAATTTGATTTTCAATTGTTCAAGGCCTCTAATCCAATATAACCATGAATAATAAGATGTGATGTCTTCAGAATTATAAATGAAAATTTGATTTCCAATTGTTGTTTCATTCGACTGATGAATGTATTGAATGCCTACTACATGAAAGGCGCCATCCTTTGAATTTGTAGAGACACAAATTCAAATCAAGAATGGCACAGTCCACAAAAACTTATTTTAAAATGAAAATGAGAAATATACCAATAATGGCTTACATGATGATAAAAGTGGGATTTTCCCATGTATGAAACTAAATTAAAAATGTATGAATGTAAGAAGTAAAAGAGATGTTCACATATAAAGAGACTATCACAGACTTTGTGTATGTATGTGTGTATGTGTATGTTGTATGTGCATTTCCAGGGTTTTGAGAAATATTATAAAAGAGGATCTCATTGATATAAATATATACACATATATTTACATAGACAAACATATGTTATAGTATAAAGAAAGCTGCATCTGACTGGAAATTGAAAGGAGGGTTTGACTTGCACATTGTTAATTTGGGGGGTACATGACAAAGACAAGATATACGTAAGTCTCTTTATCTATATTATGACTTTAATTCAATAGCTATCACCTAATGCCTCAGATTGCTGTAAAGACTAAAGATAGTAATGGGCTCAAAAGTGCTTTGTAAAATTTATAGCATAATAAAATATAACATTTAATAGCATTTCATATAACAAATCTGGATATATAAAGAAGATGATTAATTTAATTGTGGAAGCTTAACTGCTGCATTAACAGAATGAAGTGTCTAGTTAATCGTGAATTAAAACAGTAAAGGGAGGTTAATTCTTATCCATTCATTATTTATTGCCATATTTGAGATAGACATATATTCAGATCAACAGAGGAAAGAACAATTAGAAAATTTAGGAAATGTGCTTTTTTTGTACCTGTTCCCAATAAAGACTTGGGATTTCCAAACTGATTAGAACAATTGATAATTAAAAGTTTGCATGCTAATGGATCAGAGCTCATGCATACTACACCCATGGTCCCATCCAATGAAAGATGACCCATCCATCGCCAACACTGAGAAAGAAGTTTAACATAGTTAGATTTCATCCCACATATCCTCTTCCCCTACCACTCCAACTTATGAAAAACTGATTAAGTGTCATGGCCATATGCAGCTAATCGATCCATGATGATTTAGATAGGAATGGTATGACCTAGAATAAAATCTCTTTGAATTTAAACTTGAGATAACAGGAGAGTGAGGCAATTAGCAGTGAGGGACTGTGGCTGGATGATGCATAGAGAGAAATAAGGAGACAGAGTCAGGGTCCAAATAGCTAATATCAAATTGAAGTGATGAAGAAATGATGCCCAATGGTAAGCAAATCTAAGACAAAGAAGAGCACAGGACGTGTGAGGGGGTTGGAAGGAATAATCAGAGATAGACTGAAAATAGTCAGTCTCCAAAGTACCTTTGCTCATGAGGGATAGTCCCATATGTATGCAACAAATCCTTTAGTGTGTTCCTAAACAGCCTGGATATCTAGGGAAAATTTAAGATTTATTAAATGTGGCAGTCTAGCAACAGAGATTGGAGGTAATGACAGTGGCCATATCTAGTGATGGTGTCTAGTGAGAACGAGTCAGACAATGAACTGCCATCAAAGATTTCACTAATTTTATTATCCACTATCACCAGGGGGAAGCTGACCTTATGGACCAGCCAAACAGCCTATTGGAGACTCAGTTGAAGCACTGATGGGAAACACTATTTTATGAAATTAGGGTGCTTATGCTACAAAATGTGAGAAATGTGTTGTGTTGGGGATTTCTTATAAGACATTTTCAAATTCATCTTCTCAGTAATGCTATTTACTTCAGCTGGCTTTTCTGACCCGATAGACCTCTCCATCAATTGAAGTTAGTCTTTGACTTTTGTTAACTGCTTTGGAAGCATTGAGAATAGAAAATGTGAGAATTAGTGAGTCTCCTTTATTTTCTAAAGGTGTAGAAAAGAATGTGATTCTAAAAAAAGGCTAGAAGTGCAATGATGTTGGAGATATAAATACAATTAAATGTACAACATAACAGACCAAAATACAGCATTGAGGAGGAGTGAAGGGGGGCCTAAGACCTGGGGTGTGGACATTCAGGTGGATAAGCATGTATCTTAAAATGAATTGCATTGAATTTTCAGTGCTGACAAAAGCAATGTCTTCTTTTGCTTTAAGGAGACCCTGTTCCACTGATGGAAGGTGCTAATGATCACACCTGAGAGAACAGCCTGACAAGATTATGGTCATCCTCCTCAAGGTCTGCTCCAGCCTCTCATTATTGCCATCAAGATAATGACCATGGTTGAATATCAACAGCTTGAGCGGAAAAATATATTAATTCTTCAGATAGTAAACAAGTTACAAGACAAAGGAATTGTATGACCTGGATGAATGTCTTTGGCAAAATTCAGGGTAATGTGTGAAAGCAGATCTTAAATGTTTTGGACTGGGGGACTCCTATGTAAAACTGAATAAGAAAGGAATTATTAATCCGTGAGCACCCATCCATGATTCACAACATAATGTCATACAAAGACACTTTAACCAGACCTAATATGGGATATTGTCTTTCTCATAGTGGCTTAATTTGGGTCTGTGTAACTATGTTGTGATTATTTTATGACACTAACTGCACAATTGTGAAGGCTATACCTAGCAACTAGTAAAATCTTCATACTGGTTCTCTGGTGCATGGAATAAATTACACTATGAAAGTAGGGCTAAATAGAGCTCCTCTTGCTCTAAATCAAGATACTAAATTATAAGCAATAGTGCATTCCTTAAAATTAATACAAGGTATAACATTTTTAAAGATTTTTTTTCCAAAACACCAGCATTTGGTTATAGTGCATTTACAAGATAACTCTGAAGTGATAACTTTCAATGAACCTAGATCAAAATACGATTCTATAGCAATTTCAGACTGTTGTATAAACTGTCCTGCCACTCAGCCCAGGTTACTTGGCAGAACAAGCCAATGATGATAAAAGGATAGCTATCACCGAGAAGGACAGCAATGCAGAATTTCTGGCAAGTCACAAAAGTGTAGAAATAATATATATTCCTGCATTCTAGAACAAAACATCCTTTCTGTTGGAGAGGACTATCCTATCCTTACAAATTTAATCTTGGCTTTGTTAACCTTAGATAGTTTTGTGTGTCTGACTGTGAGGTGTCAGATGATTCCCATAATAAACTAGGTATTAACAATTCATAGAGTCATAAGTTAGGGCAAAAAAAAGATACATTTGCATTCCCAAAGGCACAAATAAATGATAAAAACTAAGAGTCAAACTCCTATGACGTCTACCATTGTTGCATTGAACATCTCTTCCTCAACTTACGATTATGGGTTCATGGAAGATTCTCTTCAACACCAATTGATGGGGCAAGAATAAAAGTTCAAGCAAAGTACACAGTTGGGTGAAGTAAAATTTTGGTGCTAGCCTTAAATGGAAAGGAGAAAAGGATGGACCTCTTGGTGGGCAGAAAGTAGAACTCGTTCAACTACATGGAGAGGTAAGTGGCATTAAACACAATTGTACACGCATTCCTGGACTTGGCTGACTGGTTAATGGTATGGAATAAGCATAAGTGGAAAATCAGAGACAATGAAGAGTGAAGAAAAAGCAAGTAAATAAGCTATAAGAGAAGGCAAAAACAAGCAACAACAAAAAGCACTGAATCTTTGGGTCTGAGATTAATGCCAAGAAGACAACATCTACCACAGAAGAGGCACGCAGCAAGCAGGTGAACAGAATGGCTCAACCTGAGGCTGTTGCCCACCTCTGTACTCAGCCACTTCGGTACTGGAACAACCGGCCATGATGCAGTAATAATGGTAGCAACAATGGAAGCTATGTATGAACCCAACCACATGGGCTCCCTGGCTCCAAGGCTACTAGCTACTGCCATGATGAAAGTCTAACCAGACACCAGCAAAGAGTAATGGTGATCCCCTAGTATGGCACCATTCCTCAAGGACACCAACTCATTACTTGGCGTCAGGTGGAGTGCATTAGATTCTTTATATTCCAGAGGGGGCAGCAATTTGACAATACCAGAATTAAATTTCTTTCCTCACTCACAGTGCTTCTTCCATCACCACCTTTCAGGATATTACAGAATACCTGACCCGTAGGCAAAAACAAGCAACAACAAAAAGCACTGAACAACATTGCCTTTGAGCAAGAGACCCATTTTAAGACAACAGAAGTATGTTAACAAGCAAATTCTGCAGAATCAATAAATTGATCATATATGCCTCATTATCTATAAAAAATTTATTTACTGAATGTCACATGAAAGGAATATAATAGTTAAGTAGCTACTCAGGAAAATACCTTTCAAGTTTAGCACACTGTCTTCTAGAATACAATGTGTGAACAGAATTAAATATAATATTTGGTTCTGTGTTTTCCAAACTAAAATTTATGAACCCAGAAAATCAAAGGGTGAAAATACAATTGTCACCTCGCCATCATTTCCAGTGAACTATTTCTAGAAGTTATATTCTCTTCCTGAGATGCATACTTTCTGCTGGATTTAAGGTCTTGGTTTTCAAAAGGTAATGCTTCTGTATGGACACTAATTGTTCTACTGGAAGTAACTACTACTGCCATCTGAAGATTCTTATGATAATGGATGAAAGTAAACAAAGGTTTTTACTGGAGATAATGAAACTTGATTGTCATTTTCAATCTAGCAAACATAGTTGCTACTAAATAGTGTGGTCAATAAAAAAATATATTTTAAATCCAGGAGATTTACTGGAATGTTGGCACTTTTTTGACTGTGGTGACATGAATACAAAGTTGTCACAAGTATATCTAAGTAATAAGCCTGCCAACAAAAAAGGCCTGAGTATTTTTACCTTGACTAACCAATGATCTAGCCAATGAGAAATATCTAGAATGTGCCGAAGAGATGAAATATACCAATCACAGCCTCAGAAACAACCTTCAATAGCAATGACTAAAACTTTTTCTATTCATTCTCCTGCTAACATATTTGTACAAATTGCATCTGGTCCCTACTTTAAAGAGGAATATGGGACAGATTGGATTGGAGAACACTAGTGTATCTGAGTCATGCAGGGAGATGATTACTTTGTATGCCTTTGGTGCACCATTTCAAAAGTTCTCAGTACCACCTCTTGTAGCAATCACTGCTACAGCAGCAAATTCTGCACAACCTTTGACCTTTTACTAATTTTTCACAGGTGTGACCTGATAGCACTGTATGTCTGACCACTGCTACACACATATCACTTCCTGTCTCAGAGCTCAATGATATGCTAGAATGAGGCACCCAGAGAAATGCACTTGGAGTAATGTATATGAAGCACAGAAATGTAGTGCAGTTAGTGTCCACAAGGTCCCCCTCTACTGAAAGGGGTTTGAAGCTGAAAGATAAATGCTTTCCCTTTTCTCCCCCTGAGATGTATTTCTTAAAAATTCATAGGTTCCTCAGAAGCAACACCAGTGATGGCTAAGACATGTTTCTTTGTATTTGCTTCCCCCTTTTTCTATTTTTCCCATCAATTTGCACTTCTCTTCCCTAGGATCTCTTTCCAAATAAACAGCTCTTATCCTTTGTCTTTGACCTGGCTTCTAGGGGAAGCAAGTTGGGGAGAACACTAAATTGATAAAGATTAAAATCTAACAATCAGTTTCAGATTTTGTAATATCTAAAAAAATAAGACTTAAAATGTTGAGAAACTACTCTTTCAGAATTTCCGAGCTTCCAAAAATGGTTAGAATACACACTTCATCAATAAAAAAGACATTTGAGAACCCACAGAAATGCTGTCATTTGAAAGAAAACAATACTCTAACTGGTCACAAGAATAATGAAGTAACCACTTTTTAAGAGAATTGAGGGAACAGAAAAAAATACAGAAGGCAAAAACATAGAATAAGGAAGAAGGGAGATGCAGCGGCATCAGTAATTAGAGCAACTAAAAGGGACAAACCTGCGAGGGGGCAAATAATAAGGAAGAATCGAGTCAAACAAAAGTTGGAAATCAGAGTATAGTTTGTAGTAGCAACAACTAATACAGAGCCTACTCTATGCTAAGCACCATTTAAATATTTTACATATGCTAATCAATTTATACTTGCAACAACAGTCTGAGGTGTCTCCATTTTATAGATAATAAAACAGAAACAACTAGAGTTTAAGTATTGGAAAGTATTGAAAATTGCATATGAGTGGACATCAGTTAGAATTCCTGAAACATCTGAATTGTGTAAGAAAGAAAGCAGTTTCCAAAAGTGCGCTCCCTGGGTTACTTGTCATATAAACTATTAAAAAAACAAAACAAAACAAAACAAAAAACTTCCCATATTTCCTCTTCTTACAGAGATTCACAAAGAATCAAATTAACAGAATTTTAGTAAGTCAACTAGCAAATAACATTCTTGGGACTGACTGCCAGAAGTTTGACTCTGGAGTGCATATTCCTACAACAGCCTCCAACACATTTTTCTTAATTGTGGTAAAATAAATGTAACATAAAATTTACATCTAACCATTTCCAAACATACAATTCAGCACCATTAAGTACATTCACATTGTGGTGCTACCACCAATATCCTCCATCCACAGAAATCCTTTCACCTTGCAAAACTAAAACTCTGTTCATTTGATTCTTAGTGAATCTCTATGAGGAGAGGAAATGTGGAAGGTTTTTTTTTGAACAGTTTGTATGACCAGTAACCCAGGGAACACACTTGAGGAAATTCTGTATTCCTACACAATTCAGATATTTCAGGAGTTCGAATGGATGTCCAATCACTCATGCAATTTTCAAAATTCATTGGGATTTAATAACCCAAAATAATTTTCTTTTAAATAATTTTATTTTTATTATAAAATCCAAAAGCACATAAACATATTAATATTATAACATAACAATGGTATTGAAATAGGATTAGATTTGCCTAAGAGGGATAGGAGACCCAATGATGGATTTAAACAAAAATGTAGTCTATTTCTTTCTAGACAAAATTTAAAAGTAGGTAGCCCAGGACTACTGTAGGCACACTGCGTGTAATCTCCCTTCCCAAGAACACAGACTAACTTGTCATTGGTAGTGATAAAATGTGAAACAGAATATTTAAAATGACCTGTGATAAGAAGTGAGATTATTTGACAATTCACTTAATAGCAAGATGATACAACTCTTAAAAGCGAGAACATTGGTGTTGTAAAGGAGGTTGTTTAGAGGACGAAAAACTCCCTTATCTTATACAGACATACTATACATAATACAAGATGTACAAATGAGATGTACAAATCTCAGTGAGATGCATAAGACTTAAAAGTCATTGTATTGTAGTCAGTTAAATTTAACAACCTGTGACTTTGCATTATATTGGATATTTTGCAGACTAAATAAATTGAGCACTCTTTAAAAAATTACACTATAGATTTGAATCTCTATTTACTCACACACACTTGCATGGCCCTATAAAAGATCAAAGTCCATTATTATTCCAGGAATTGGTATGTGTCATTCTATATAAACTTCAAAAGAGGAAACACCCACTAGAGCAACAAACTTTCAATTTCAAAATGAGTACTATGTTGATTTGTGGAACAAATTAGCTCTTCACACTATAACATATTGCATAATACTGCATATAAGCGAATTCCTCCCTTCTCAGGCTTGTACTGTATCTTAGCCTACTGTTAATTGTCATTTGCTATGGGTTTATACACATGTACACATACACACACTCACACACTCATACACACAGACTCCTACTACATTACTGACGTATTCTATTATTTTGACATTTAACAAGGGAATCTCTTTTAAAAACAAAAATGATGTCTGATGAAAACAGCTTACCATAAATTACTTTTCTTTCTGGTTCTATCTATTGACCTGAGTCTTACTCCACAAATCTTTGTCGCCTTCAGTCTCCTACTCTGTGGAGGTAACCCCCATTTCTGACAGTGAGCAATTCACCTCTCTCTGTTTTGATATTAAAATCACTCTCATGTTCTGATATCTTACCCCTTCCTTACCCCCTCATTTTTTCTTCATTTATCAAATATTTCTCATAATACTAAACTATTTTTTTCATATTGTTCTCTCTTTAATCTGAATTCAAACTGGAGTATTTCCCACTGGTCTCGAAGGGTCCAAGGAAAAAATATTTTGGAGTTCTTAGTTGTTCTATCTGTAGCATTTGACACAGTTGGTTCTTTTCTCCTGAAATTATTCCTAACATGGCTTCTATGATGTTATATTACCCTGGTTCTCTCCATACTTATCATTCTTTCTCAGTCCCTTTGAAACAATTCTTGTCAGAATTTTCCAGAGATTCATCGTTGATGATTTTTTTCCTTCACTGTTTTAAATGTCATCCCTGTTTTTGGTATCTTATATAATGACCTCCTGAGTTCTCTACAGAATGAAAATGCAATTTGTCCAAGGTTCTACCTTTCCCCAACATTTTCTTCCTCAGGTATGTCTGAAAAGCATCTGAGATCTCGTCACCCTCTCAAATTCAAGTCAAACCTGAGTGTTAGCTTTGATATAGTCCTTTCCCTCACCCACCATATCTAGTTCATTAAAAAAAAACTTACTAATTTGTCTCTAAAATTCCCCTCAAATCTATCCCAACATGAAACTTTAAATATAATTCATTATATTATCTTGTCAAAATCACTATAATGGATCCCTAACTAATCTCTCATCATTTATTATTATCTCAAATCTGTATCCCACAGTATTACCAAAATCTTCTCTCTAAAATGAAATCCTGGCCATGTCTTCTTCCTGATTAAAACGTGTGGATGATTTCCAGGATAAATGTCCAGCATATTATCTTGGATACAAGATGCTTCATGATTTAGCTCCTGCCTTCCTCTTCAGGTTTCCCATCTGTTGCCAACCACATGATCTAGTACTTTGTGCTCCTGCAGTGCTGAATTACTTATGAATATCTGGACATACTATGGTCTTACTCCATTAGAAACTTGGTTGATGTTCTTCCCTCTTCACTCCTTGCTCTCCATCCATCTGGTAAATCAAACTCATTTTTCAAAACCCTTCCATGCAAAAACTTCTTTGAAGCCCTCCCTAAGGCTCCAGGCAGAGTTAATCACTTCCTAATTTATTGTTCTCTATCTTGTATATACTTTTATCACTGCACTATTGCTCTCTTTATAATTATTTATCTGCATTTTTTATTTTCCTCCAATAAATTGTAAGTTTCTCAATATCAGGAACCATGTGCTATTCATCCTTTTATCTCCAGCATCTAGCATAATTATCCCTACTGCCTTGGCATTCAGGAAATGTTAGTAGAACTGAAGTAAATTTATGGTCCTCAGAGTATACTTTGTTTTGTTTCCTTTATACAAATAATACATTTCAAATTATATCATAGAGTTTCTAGTTCAAGATGAAGAATAAACTCTCATGTTCATTTCCCCTCCTTTTTGAAACTTAATAAACATCACAATGTACAAAGGGAGGATGAATTAAGAATTAAACAGAGAATAGGAGGCAGAGTTCTAAGAAAATTAGCTAGTTTGACCAATTTTTAGAATAATAAAAATGGAAAGGATACATTAGAGAATAAACCAGAGGAAGCTGTCCCAGAATACATGTTAAAGACTTATTTTCTCCAGATGGTAGGACCATCTAGAATCAACTAAAAGCAGACAGGAAACAGGAAAAATCTAGATGAATATTTGCAGGTGTCTACAAGACAGTACCCCCAATATGCCAAAGCCAAAACCCATTGAACATGTTTTGAATAAAATGGGCATGGGCATGTGTGCTTGGGAACGAGTTGGTGTCCTTTAGAGCTGGTAGTATTCTACCATGAAGTCCTCCTTAATTGTACATTGATTGGTGGGAATGCATCCAACTTAGCTCCTTGTGTGATTCTTGCCAACTCCTCACCCACTCATATCAAAATAACTTGCCTGTTGACACATACTACAACGACCCAATGCTAACAATCAACCCTTCCATCCAGGAGAGAGGCCTCTCAGGAAATAAACATTCACAAGGCAGATAAAAGCCTAAGCTAGTTCCCTGTATATAGCAATTTATTTCTTTACGCATATTTATTAACACATAACTAAGAGTCATCATAGATTTAAGGATAAAGTAATAGCAGGGGGGAAAAAAGAGATCAAGAGGAACAAAAAAAAAAAATCCCCAATCTATTGTAAAAAACAAAAGAGAATTTTGAAAGAATACTGTAGGATATCCTTTGGGAGATTTGATGTAACCTATCCATAAAGAAAAAATACACTAAAATCAAATGATTGCCATACAGTAGAGTTCTAAAAAATTTGAAATAAATTTAAATGTTGAATATTGATTGATTTAGCTGATGAAAAAATAACTTAGTAGAAAAATTGGAAGATTAAGATATAATTGTCCCTGAAAGTATATCATATTCACAAATAGATGAAAATAAAAGAATCAACTGAGAAGTTTCAACATCTAACTGCTAGAAGCTTCCAAAAGAGAACAAAGGTTCTCCCTTCCCTACTAGTATTTCAGAGCTGAAAGATTAAAAATCATGAAACTCAAAGAGGCGACTAAGTACTAAACTAGACAAATGAAAAATATTGACATCTACAAATGTGTGAAGTTTCAAAAAACACCAAATTAAACAGTTGTTAATAAAAAAAACTTTTGAGAAGCAAAATTTAGAAGAATTTAGCAGTAGATGGAAGGAGGTAAAAAAAAAAAGCAGTATTTTCAAAGTTCTGAAAGAAACCAACATCAAACTTGCAATTTTATTGTAAGCGAAACAATAAACTAACAATGTGTATAACATGAAATCAAAAGATACACTAAATTTGATGGGCCAACAAATAGAAGATTAGGTGCTATTTGAAGCTATAGAGATAGCTAACAGAAAAGTTGAAAAAAAGTATCTGGCAGAAAAATATCAAGGGGAGCAGGCACAGAAGCAGTTAACTTGAATTTATTATATCTTATGCAAGTTATTAATAAATAAAATTTAAATCTGATGAAGGGAGATGCTTAAGTTGCATGCAGTCACACAGAAACATGGTAAGTGTAAGATAGGGCTCCCAAAACAGGTTAGAGTAGTCTTTTTCCCAGATGTCCAGAGTAGACCTTTCCCAATGCATGTCACCTTGGTAGGGTCAATCAAGGCCCTGTGAACCTCAGGAGAGACTGTTACTGTGACTTAGGGAATGTAGATTACCTATATTCAGGGACATCCCCAGAAATAACCTTTTCATTGGCAAACATCTAGAGGCAAGGTTTTGTCTTCTGCAGTCAAGCCCTCCTGTCAGAGAAACTCTCTTCTCGCCTTCATACTTCAGGACCCTTACGACAGGATATAAGGTCCAGCTTTATTATTTGCAGCCACATAAATTCTCCATGCATCTGTTATTAAATTTAATCTTTTTCTCCTACTAATTTGTCTGATGTTGATTTGTTTGCTCATTTAGCCATAGAAGAAGCCAAAGGGGTAGGGGAATTTTTCCCACTCTCCCAACAGAAGTAAAAGTCAATTTTTATTTTCAAATTCTGGGAGTGGTTTGTCATGTAGCAATAGATAGTAAAGATAGATAGGAATGAATACCCATCATAGGTTCTGCTATTGAGGTACAAAGATAGCAATTGAAACCTATGTATATGACACCTATTCTTAATTTCTTGCTAAAATTGTCTACAAAGTATGATACAATAGTTTGGTGTCACTTCTGATACTAGAGAGGATTCCTATGCATATTTCTGAAATGTTAAAGGCTTTAATGAGAAACAGCACCAGTAAGAATGATGTTGATGGAGGGAAACTTCTAACATGCACTGCACTTGAGAAGTCTAAGAGGGGTATGTGTAGTGTATGGCCAAGAAATAATTAGAACTATTTTCTGACTCTCTGGCTAATTCTTGCTTATGAATTCAATACTTGTGTTTCTCCAACATTCATACATTGAAATCCTAACCCCCTAGAAGGTGGGAATTAGTGCCCTTATAAGAAGAGTGTTCTGTTTGCTTTTTCCCCCACCCCTTTCTCCCCTTTACCATATGAAAATACAACAAGACAGCCACCTACAAGCCAGAGTGTGTTCTCACCAGAGAATAAATCTGCCAGCACCTTAATTGACAATTTCTCAGCCCTTAGAAATGTAAGAATAAATTTCTATTGTTTAACCCAGTGTGTGATGTTCTGTTACTACAGCTGAGGGAGGGCAATAATTAAAACTTGACAAAATTCTTATTTTCTTTAAAGATGCTAAAATTATAATTTCACTCTTACTACTTATAAAGAACATTCAAAGAAAATCATAAGAACACAATAAGAATCTATAACTCTTAAGACATTAGGAGAAATGAAAAGAATTAGGAAGGTCCAATCAATTCAGCAAAATATAGAAAAACAGAAATGAGGAAATATAAATAAAAAATAAAATAATTTAATAAAAAAATCAAACATGTGACTATTCTAGATATGAATAAGTTTATGTTCCTCTTAAAAGATAGCTAGAGCATTATATAAGCATTTAAATGGAAGCTATCAAGATATATTTAATAATATGGAAAGGATAGCGTGATATATTTTAGAGTGAAAAAAATCAGGTTACAAAAACATGCAGCATATAATCCCACGTGATTAAAGTCAAGTATCTGTGTTTACACATTAAAAAAATAGTAATTTGTTAAAAAATATGTATTATTTTTATTTCTAGTGATGGAATTTTTGAATTTGGTTTTCTTTTAGTGTTGATTTATTATTTAACAATGAATATGTGCATTTTATAATAAAAATAAAATGATCTACATATTTAAAATAAAGATTTAAAAAGATTAAAGGAAAAGCTCAATAATTTGCTAGTTATGTGGCAATATAATAACCAAAATTGTTGAAAACAAATAGTTAATCCAAACTCCTCAGCATGTTTAATTAAAAAGAAAATAGTCAACATTAATATCAAGTAAGTAAAATCAAATGCATAAAGCATTAAAAGAGTGGCAAAGGTAAACAATAAACAAGAGAAAGTGGAAGCATTAACTTGAAAAACTTCAATTTATTAGAAAATAAAAAAGGAAAGTGTTTTAAAAAGGCTAAATGATAAATGAAAGCCAAACATTTGGCAATTCCCTTCAGAGAGAGGGAGAGAATAAAAATGCCCTTTAATAAACACCATGAAAGCCAAAATCTTACCTTATTTGAAATCAGTTGTGCCTTGATGCCTAGAACAGGGCCTGAAACACAGTTAAAACTCATCATTAGGCAGGAATGTGAATAAAACCTGATTTGGGGGGCCCCCTGGTGGCACAGTGGTTAAGCGCTGTGCTGTGGAGCTGTCGGCGACGCGAGTTCGATGCCCAGCCGGGGAGATTCCCACATGGCATGGCAGACCTCTCCTGCCTCGTCCGCTGCTCCCCTCAGCAGTGTATTTCTGATCTGCCTGTTCTGCTCCCTGCTCTGTCTCTGGTGAGCTTTCTCCCCGCTCCATGCCTCTGGCCTGTACCCCAGCTTAAATAAACAAATCTTAAAAAAAAAAAATCTGATTTGGAAATAATTTAAGAAGTAGTCAAATGCATACAAATTAAGCCAATAACTTTGAAAGGCTAAACAAAATAAACATAAAAATTACCAAAATCTGCTTAGTAAGAAAAAGGAGGTCAAAACAAATAAACAAACAAGCAAACAAGAACCAACAAACAAAAGATAGAAAAGATTTTTAAAGTTATTAAAGAAATCCCTCTCACAAAATGTGTCAGGGACTGTTAGTTTTATGGGCAAGTGACATTAAATTATCAAGAGAAAAATTATCTATTTAAATTGTTTCAGAATTTAGAAAGTTTCTCAATTCATTTTACAAGTCTAACATAACCCTCACAAAAATATTGTGCACTACTACGAAATAGAAAACTATACTCATGAATATTGATGCATACATTTTAAACACTGTATTAGCAAATTGAATCCAGCAGTGAATTAAAAGAAGAATATACCATGACTGAGGAGATTTATTCCAGAATGCAAGAATACATTAGACATTCTATTAATGCGGTGCATTATATTATCAGGTTAAAGAAGAAAAAGCACATATAAAAAAACACCAAAAAATTTTTGATAAAATTCAAGTGGAAATCCTAGCAATAAATAATAAATAAAAAGATTAGGTGAGTACTGCTTTAACATTATGAAAAAATGAAATTAGAAATCAATAGTAAATTTTACACTGAACCACTAAAAAATTAGATATACATCATAAGAAAGAGAAAGAAATAGAGATATGTTTAATATTGTTCTCTAGTAAAGACAATAAAGAAAAATGATATTAGGTATATATTATTGGTAAGAATATCATTTGAAATATTTGTGATTATCAATACAGAAAAAAACAAACTTAAACACACTTGAAGAACAGAAAATTTACTGTGTTACGTAACAGAGAAGTCCGGGGGGGAGGTATCGAGGCAAGGCAAATCTTAAAACCAGGATCAAATAATGTTATGGGTTTATGCTAGATAGAGAAGATAGTTAAATGATGGGCTAGTATGACCTTGCTTCAACCAGGGGAAAGAGGAAGAAATGTAAGTGGAAAAATTAGACTGACAATTTGTGGGCTCCATTCTATTCATTCACCCACTTGTTGCATTCCCTCAAACTGCTTACACTCAAATAAATACTGCCTTTTGTTGGTTTGTCATTAATTTTCTCTGTCATTAAAGGTAGGATATTGAGATTTTAAGACAGAAGGCATGAGTTCCAATCATGACAGCTATCAACTAGTGCTATAAGCTCAGGTCAGCATTAAAGTTTCAGAGTCTGCAGGTGTTATAGACACACCTCTGTGAAGGGGAGGTACCATTTTCTCCACCTCCACTTACATGTAGCACCTTAGGTACAGGCCCCAGTGTGCCACAAACTGGACTTACTGAATGGAGGAGTGACTGGGAACTAGGGGCTGAGCTGAGTGGCCAGGTGACGCTATGTAACACAGAAGGGGTCACTGAGACTATTGATTCTCCAGCTTTAGCATACATCCAGGGACATGGAAGGAGACACATGGAGGAGAGACATGTAGAGACACGGCAGAAACAATGGCAGCTCGTACCTTGATTTGTACATCCATTTTGCTCCTTTTGTTCCAAGCCTGTCTTACCCCTTTCTTATGGTTCCCTACCAGAAGTTCTAGTGGCAAGTTTTTGGACCTAGTGGCCCCACTTTGGGATGACCCTATTTGGCTGGGCATTTGCCCGTGAGAGGATGGGTAGTTTTAGGGGCTTTATTGGGAGACTGTTACTAGGAGCACCCTTTCTTCTCTCTATGCACATTAATAATCTGCTTCCTATGGCTTTGTGCACACAGATGGCCAAATCCCTTTTAAATATTATACTCCTTGAGTTTGGGGACCCTAGTTGCCTCTTTGTTGCATGTTAACATAGGTCTACAAAGGATTATCAACCATACTTAACTTTCATGGCTATTACACAACATAAATGAACAAATTTAGTGCTTGGCATTTAATTAAAACACCCACTATAGAAAATAACATTCACAGGCACTCCCAGCCTGGTGGGATTCTTTATAGGAAAAAAAACATTTGAATGGAAGGAAAACTAAAATTTCCAGGTATTAGGCATAAAAACTAGAGATAGTCAACTCTGGATACAAACAACACAGAAACACCGGGAAAAGAACATGAATAGTTGGAGGACTATTTGAATGGAAAGGCTTTTAGAAGCAACAGTTAATTGGAAACTCTGGGTAAAGAATGCCATCTAATATCTCTTATGGGTTGTGATATGTTAAATCCCTGAATCTCCACTTTAGGGAAATCTAGAGTAAAGAGAAATGCTCCTATCAAGGCTTCTGGAATTAGACTTCAATTTATTTAAAATCCTGGGGTATTTTGGGGAGTGGAATTGGGGGTTTAAATTAAGCTCTCATAGTTTTAAGTTTATAATTGTTATTTTATTCTAATTTCCACAAACACGGGAACTATACTTATTTATGCTTACAGATTCACCAAATTCTACTTGTAAGCTCCTTCTGCCATATTTGATTCTTGTCTTTTGCTTTCCCAGTTCTTCCCATACAGTCCATCAGTCTGTCGTCACACTGCTTTTCTGCATCTAAAATTAACCTCCCTTATAAGCCAGACTACAAGGGCCAGCCCTGTTTTCACTATTTATAAAACCCAGATCTAATGACCCTTTTGGGTAATCTGACCTTGTAGCACCAAACCTGACAAGAATATAAGAAGCAAGCAGAAAACCTATCACAGAGTGACAGAATGCTAACAATAGGAGATCAAGTATTCTTTGGTGGTCAGGAAATCAGGATCAAGAACTACGAGGGAGATGGTGGGAGAGACAAAGTGACATCTACATATTAAAGAAAATAAGCAAGAAGTGAATGAGGCTATAATTCCACTCCAGGAGTTCTGGTGACAAACCACTCAGATTCTGACTTCATGGTGCATGTCACCGCCAGCACCCCTCAGTAGAATTATAGCCTTGCATTACAGGGTTGCTTGTCTGTTATTATGCTCAGAGAGTTCAGAAAATATGCCCAGTGTTGTTGAAATGAGAAGTGGAAGCAGTCAGGCATAGCTTGCAATCAAGCTCTTCCTGAAAATGTTCCAGGAGAGCTCTGATGGGCTGAAGTAGCTGCCACGTGGCCACGTTGGGAGACAAGTTTCAAGAAGTTCATCTGCCATCAGGTTCCTTCTACTCCTTACTGACACCGCAGTTGTGATAATTTCTGATCTCTTGCCTCTTAGCCATGGGGTATTAATGACCAGGTCCACGAGAGTGGCAGCAACTGTGGAAGCAAACTCAACATACAGCAGCCTTGGATCCCAAGTTCTTGTGAAATATCCATCACAAAAGTGTAACATGCTTTGAGAATTATATCTTTTTGAATAAAGTAAGATGTGCAATGGGAGGGATGTGGGAAGGGTGAAAAAATTAAGTCTAAAACACAATTGGACCAAAGTTATCAGTTTAAGTAGATTTTCTAAGAACATGGATATTTCTCTTGTCTGGAATCACCTACAAATGAGAACAATTTGGTGACAGTCGTAGCTCTCTTTTTATTATATTTAGTGAGCATTTACGTTAAGCAGTAAGTGATGATACCTTCCAGCTATAACCCAACAGAACATGAAGCCTAAAGCATTTCAACTATGTGCACATGGAGAGGTTTAAGAACATGGGTGAGTCTTACCAAATTAAAGACTGAATTAGTGCATTATTCATCTTTATTCCTCTATTACCCCCAAACTCCGGGCATAGTGTTCTAAACATACTAGTTACCCCAAAAGTGACAGAACATTTGAATGAGTTCTTTATTTGTATAAATGGATGGGTGGGTAGGAGGTGGGTGGATGGGTGGATGTTTCAAGTACATAATCAAAACCTTCAGCAAGGATGGAATATTGATGGTTCACCTCATAATCAACTGTTTGATGCAGGTACATCCCCATATATTCACTTTTCTGATAGATCACAATATTCATTTTACTGCGTGCCTTTGACTCTGAGACAGAATTACTCCAGAATTACTAATATTCTTAAACAATATTTTTCTGCACAAGTCACACTGAATAATCCAATTTAGAAATAATCTGGGTGGTGAGATTACTCATTTTTTACCATGAGGACCCACACAGAGGAGTTTGTATGCATTTTTTTTTCCAAAACCAAGGCTGTCTGTGTATATCTGAAAAATGATTCAAGCAGAGCTTCCACGGTGCTAACTGCCCTAACATCCTACCAAAAAGATAACCCACTGAGCAGTCTATGATGCTTCTGAATCCAGTACTAAAATTCCTTTTTATTATTATTTGTGCCAATTTGATTTAATGCAGTAATGAGTGATAAAGAAGAGATGGTTAAATGGGATGAAAGGTGAAAAGGAGGCAAACAACTTGGTATTGTTTGCAAAACAATAAACAAGGTAATTCAGGGAGACTAAACAGTTATACAAGTTTCTTTTATGCACAAAGGGACTATTCCAGAGTATAAACATTTAGTGTTTAAAAATTTGAATAATAATAACTGTCTGTGACAGCAGTTTTCAGTTATTAAATTATTATATGGATGCTCTTCAATTGATTTGGTATTCATTGGTAGAACAAAAAAAAAGTCAAGAGAACGTTGCATTCTTGCCCTCTTCTGCCTGAGTCAAGAGCTTCACTTCCAGATGGAGGCCCAAACTTTGAAAGTTTGGCTGGGGATTCTTTTGGCTTGGTTCCTATGTCATATTTTATATTGTATTTTAAACAGACTCTTTTTTTACATTATATTCTATGACTGCTTTTTATTGCAATACAAAAAAGCTCTTGATTTTCATTTAGTAAACTACCTCAACCTCTTTCATATCAGGTGATTCAAATTTTCTATGTAGGTGATCAGTTCACAAACAAAGTTCTGCTCTTTCATTCCAATAATGATACCTCTTTATACTTTTTCCTGACTTAACTGTATTGCTGAAGACATTTGATTCTTTGTGGGAAAGTAGAGATTCCCTTACCAGCTGTATAACCTTGGGCAAATGACTTCATTCACCCATTTATGTCTCAGTTTCCTTATCTGTAAAATTGGAATAATACTGTTACTGACCTAATAGAGTAGTTTTAAGTAATAAAGCTATTAAACAAATATAAATGCTTATGTATATAGCTTTGTAATTATTTTATCCATATCAGAATGCATACTAACAATTTCTAAATTGTGATTAGTGTTCAAAACCATCATTTGAAATGATATATAAAATTCAATTGAGTTGAAGCTTCCATTTTTATTGCCTGCTTATTTCTCAAAAGTACTTGAAGTGCTCACAGTATGTAATATGTGTGGCATTTGACACACGGATTCTGTAATGCTGATGATTATTCAATTGACTTCCGTAAAAAATGAGTTAAAAATCAATTTTAGTACTAGATTTAGGATTTAACTGGCCACTTTCATGAAAAGTATCACATTATTTTCTGTTTTCTGTGACTATCAATGAAAAATCCTAGCAGTGGCCTATCCAAAAGCAATTTCAGAAAGTTAATAAAAAGAAATGAATGTAATAAAAATTGTGGGTATAGGAAGGAACTTTTTTGGCATAGATATAGTCCATCTTCCTATTTTACAGATGGGGAAAATAAAACACAGCAGTTCTTTGAAGCTTTGTGATAATTGTGATGAAACTATCAAACATTTGATGACAATACTGCATTTAGTTTGATCAGCTGCATGACTGTAAGAATGGAGATGCCAGCTGTATGAATGACACATCACTTACATATTGACAAATAATTATTGAACATTCATGATGTCAGAGGGCTGCATACACATCAGTGAAAAAAATGATACAATGAACAGGAACAATATTCAAATGTCAGAAGCTAATAAACAATTCT
>PVIJ01002221.1:13273-98273 GCA_004024925.1 Scalopus aquaticus | reverse complement strand
TGTATTTCAGTAAATCCATGTGTTCTGTTCCCCACTCTGTCTCTACTGAATCCTCTCACTGGCACCCCCACACCTCTGGCCTACACCCCAGTCTTCTACACACACACCAAAATGAAAAATAAATAAATAAATTGGGGCACGGCACAGAGTACTTTCAAAAACATGTCTGCATCATCCAATGTTTGTTTCCTTTAGTTTTTTAGAATGCTATTTTTGATTTTGACTGCAGAATTTATATATTACAATGCACTTTTCCCAAAATTCCTCTTCTTTCTATAGGCCAGACCTCACATCACAAATATGCATTTTCCTGTGAAAGTATATATAAATTGAAAATTTCTATGTAGTGAGTCACAAATTGCAATTACTTTTATTTTAACTACAGATATGCATTCTCCCAGAAAAATGATTTCCACTATAACAGATCATATAAAAGATATTTAAGAATCTTAATTATTGCAAGATGCATGCTGCCTTAGTTGATGCACAGTGAAAATGAATTCATTTGCGACACAATTTGTGCAAAAAAATTTAAAAATCTAATAGATATGTGCACATTATAAAACATAGATATTCAATAGCTGGCCTACTTGATACTCAAACTAATTTCATATGTTTAAACATTATGAAGAGTCTCTTTTCCTGGTATTTAACAGAATTAAACAGAAAGACCACTCAACCATGAGGTGTCTCTTGGGTAAAAACAGTCAATGCACATGTATCTATACCACTTCAAATGGTTTCATGTTCACAGATAACTACACAAGCATAACATTTAAAGTGCTGGTAAATTCTAGTTGGTTGTTATACACAGAAGTAAAAGTATATAAACAACTTCAGGTAACTGTTATTGACCTGCTAGAATCACTTTAAAATAACTTCCTTTACTTTTATAACTTCCTTAAAATGTTGTTTAGTAAGTAGCAATATATTAATCATTTGGAATCTCAATAACTGACGACCAGACAATTGAATGATTATACATTAATAGGTAGTAAATAAACACATGCATAATATTTATTGGGCATCCCTAAGTTTTATATATATATAATCATTTAATCCTACAAGCATATAAAGGAAGAACTACTCTTATTCCCATTTCATAGGTGAGAAAATGGAGGTCTGAGAGGTTAGGCAGTTTACCCAAGGTCACACATGTTGTGAGTGATGGAGTCAAGGTTTTAACCCAAGCAGCTTATCTCCAGAATCAATCATCATAATTACTGAATTAACCTATAACCTGTAATCTTAAACTGTGCAGGAGGCAAAGTAGTAGGAAAAAAGTAAACAAATTCCTCACTTCATGAGCAAGAAGAAGGGAGACTTTATGTACAATATATAATGAATCTAAGCATTACTGGATATTGATCCATTCCACAAAATAATATGGACATTAATATCCTCACTGAAGCCAATTTCATTTTGTATTTAAAACAATTGAATACATACTGGTCTTCAAAAGTACTAGGAAAAAATTTTGAAATTCAGCAGAATTAACCATTCCTACTATACATTATTCTTTTCTATTCATAAAGCTTCATAAAGTAGAACTTCAATCTTTAGTCCCACCTTTACTGCAACATACACATGACTACATACATCACACATGCATGCGCACATGCACATACACACAGTTTGATGTTACTGGAGAGTGAAGCCAGCGGACAGGAGCAATATTCTCACTATTTAATGTGCTCTCCAGTTCTATATTTTCTCATCAAGACCATGAACAGGTGATGTAATATTTAGTAATTGACTAAAGTGTCTCTGTGAGACTTAGGAGGCAAAAGACCAGGGTGAGAAGTCAGATCTTCCACTTGCTCGGTTACTTCAAGCCATTTATTTCATTTCCCTGAGTTTTTGGTCCCTTCTCTAAAAGATGAGAATAATATCTACTTCATAAAGTTATTGTAAGTAGGCCCGCCCAGGACAAGAATACAAATAGAGGTGCACATACCAGATGTCTAAATATTTGTTATAAATCAAGCCAACAAACTATTAAATAAAATATGTCCTCCTACCTTGACAAATATACTTCAAAATGACAAAATAAAAAACTATATAAAGGTATAATTTTTATAGGACTAAAATTAGTCAAATATCAAAGGCCAAACTTTCTGTTGATGGGCCAGCATTTGGGGGATGAGTAACAACATAAAATTTATATAATACAAATTATAACCCATTTACTCCATAACATTTATTTTTTGCTTTCATTTCAGCAAAATGATCATTGTTTTAATAGATCAAGATTTTTACATAATCTGGGCCTCCCCGGTGGCGCAGCGGTTAAGCGCTGCGCTGTGGAGCTGTCGGCAGCGGCGACGTGAGTTCGATGCCCGGCCGGGGAGAGTCCCACATGGTGCGGCAGACCTCTCCTGCCTCGCCCGCTGCTCCCCTCAGCAGTGTATTTCTGATCTGCCTGTTCTGCTCCCCACTCTGTCTCTGGTGAACCCTCTTGCTGCCCTACGTCTCTGGCCTGTACCCCAGCTTGTATATATATAAAAAATATATATATATATTTAAAAAAAAAAAAAGATTTTTACATAATCTATTTTCTTTTTTTTTAAAGATATATTTATGCATACATAAGAGCTGGGATGTAGGCCAGAGGTGTGTGTGGTGGAGGGTGGGGGGGGCAGTAATAAGAGGATTCACCAGAGACAGAGTGGGAAGCAGAACAGGAAGACTGACTGAAATACACTGCTGAGGGGAGCAGCAGGTGAAACAGAAGAGGTCTGCTGGGCACAGGATTGATTGCTCCCTGGCTGGGAACTGAACTCCTGCTGCAGTGGCTGCTGATAGCTTCATAGTGCTGAGACTTAACCCTTTGCGCCACCAAGGAGGGCCCCATAATTTGTTTCTACTGATCATAATGAACTAAAGATGCTTTAAAGTTACATATAATTAAATTAAAAATATGCACAATACTTAAATTGTTTAATAATGTAATTTTAAATATAAAAAAATATTTTAATATTTTCAGTTTTGAAATGTTTCCTTCTAATATTTGCATATCAATTGAAAATTACTATGTATCAAACCTAAAAATATAATTATTTAATAGAAATAAACAGTTCAAAAATATAATAAAATATTGTTAAATATCTTCAATAAGCTTATTCTTTAGTTAGTGTTCAGTCCAATTTAAATACTAACATAAAAAAGGAGGAATGATGTAAAATATATATAAAATTTTAGAAAGAATGAATTTTTAGTCCTATAAAAATCAAATGAATTAATGACTGTGTTTCCATAGCTATTATATTATCTCTTCCCAATAATATCCCAGTGGAGAGGATGACTTGACATTTTTGAAAGAGAACAAGTTTTAGAAATTTAAATCACATGCCTTTTGCCACTATTTATACACAAATCCCCATCATTATCATGTTCCTCACTAGAAGTTCAACAAAATCACAAGATTTTAGGAAACGAAATGGTATTCTGAGACCAATTTTGTGATTTATAAGAAATTGTAGAGTTTCATGTGGAAGTGAAAGGCAAACTTGTTAAGGTCTGAATCGTACTCTTGGCATGCTGTTTGGATATATGAAGAAACATTCACTAATTCCGATGAAGAGAAAGCAGTTGAAAAAACACAAAACAGAAACACAAATTTACAGGAGAACCCATTGCAAAATTTACTCCTTTTCTCTCTCTCTCTCTCTTTTGTCCTATCTAAAATGGTATGATTAATACCCACATGTGAAGCTTCCTTTGCTATTCAAACTCCAATTGAGCTACTCCTTGAATGCTCTATATTAGGATCTGAGTTTTGAAAACTAAACATTTTGGCCATTAATTATATTCTGTTTTCAAACTGCTCCAAACATTCTGGATAAAAATATTTTAAGTTCTTGATGAAGTTCTTCTGTCATATATTTTTTCAAATGTCCTACAAAACTTTTTATAGCCTTGGACACATGAAAAAATGCACTTTGGTTTATGGTGAATGTTAGCTAAACTGAATGTACAGGCCTCTTATTTGGAGATTTGATTCCAATTCAGGTGAAGCAATAACAAAACCCAAAAATACAGAGAAAATAAAGTTTTAAAATCCATTATTTACATTAAAGGAACCACAACAAATATCAGAGCAAACAAGACAGGGGGAAAATAAAGAAAGAAGGGACAAAATTTCTAGCCCATGCAAAGAAGGAAAGTCTGCTAAAAAGCATCCCCCATGGGTGAATGTATCATATTAAATGTCACTGTGCAGGTCCGACTGCCCTTGGTCTAAACAAATGTTATAGATCTAAGAGCTGATGGATAACACTTTAAACAATACAGAAATGGCATTCAAAGCATTGTGTGTTAGGCATTATACAATTGAAAGCTGCTCTTAAGAGTTCCCTGAAGCTTGAATATAATCATATCCTCGAATACATATTGAAAGAGCTTTGATTTTAAAACACCTTTACCTACATCTTAGCCTATGCTCAGCATCTCCAACTGCCTTTTCTCCATAAAACATGCCTCCCTGAGCATGGCGTTGCTTTCAGGAATTTGAACTTGAATCCAGCATGAATGGTGACCCTTTATGCTGTTAATCCAAATGCCATCTGACTACAGAGTCATTAGTTAACACTCCAGTTTCCAGGGCCAGGCTAAGTTATTTTTTGAGAATTAAAGTGATGATCTCAACTGATTTCTTCTTACATGGGTGTGGTAAGTAGGAAATCAAATATATCAAATCTTTTTACAATCTTTATTTCTTGAAGACATCAAACTTTAAAGAAGTGTCAAACCCAATAAATGTATTATCTATAGTTTTCAAATATTGCTCTAAATCTTTAATTCCTAACTTGAAAACAGAAATCACTTCATAACTTAAATTTAATAATTTCTTTTCATTCCTTAAAATCTTCAGAGTACATTTTAATTATGGCTGAGTTAGTGCAAATTTAAAGTTTTTTCAAAAATGATTTTGTAAAATTAAGTGGTTCAAAATTTTAAATTTTGCAAAATTCTGTCAAATTCATAGAATAATGGGAAATTAAACATAATGTTAGAAATCCATAAAATTGTGACTCACTGAGTGATATTTACCTAGTCACACTCAAGAGTATTTGGAAATAATTACTACTGCTTTATATTCTTATCTGATTGTAATATTGCTAATACACATTCGTCTTTTTTAAACATATTTACAAGAATAATCAATTGAAACATTAATTGCTATCTTGTTCATTATTGTAAGTAACTAAAAACAGTTTTCCCTTAGCCTCCATTCTAGAAGAACAACTCTCATTTCCAATGTTCATAAGTTTTCCTGGTCCTAAGAAAACTGGTTTTTCAAAGCCTAGGCTCAGGACAAGAGATCCAAACTGTCTAAGAATGAGAGAGATCGGGGCTCCCTAGTGGCACACAATAGGTTAAGCGCAGCGCTGTGGAGCTGTCAGGAGCTGTCAGCAGCTGCCTCGCCAGTTCGATGCCTGGCCAGGGAGATTCTCACATGGCACTGCGGACCTCTCTCGCCTCACCCACTGCTCCCTTCAGCAGTGTATTTCAGTCAATCTGCTCGTTCTGCTCCCCGCTCTGTCTCTGGTGAACTCTCTCACCGCCCCCCACCTCTGGCCTGCACCCCAGCTTGTATGCAAAAATAAAATAAATCTTTTTTAAAAAAATTAGATTCAAAGTTTGAGAGAGGAGACAGTGTCGTCCAAATATAGGAAGTAGGAATGTGGGTTTTGTTGTTTTTTTTTTTTTTTTCATTTCAAGAGTCATAAAGAAAATTCACACCTATTACAATAAGATATTCATGCCTATCAATTCACATTTACAACCACCACTCTATTTTGTGGAAACAGTCCACTATTTTCTCTAGAAGATAACTGGTCATTCTGGCTACACAAACACCTAATTTCACTGTACATGAGGATTCTCTGCTCTTAGCCCTGATTGCAACAAATGATTCATGTTTTGCTTTCTAAAATGAGTTTACCAACTTTAGTACTACTTTCAAGGAAAAAAAAATGCCTTCTGAGAAATTGCAATGTCCTTTGTGTAAGTTAACTTTAAATAAAACATTCAGAAGCAGTAGTCTTCCAACAACCTCCACCCACAATCTATAGGCCTCGATTTTCTGCTGGGATGACTATTCAAACAATAAAAACAAACAACAAAAAAAGAGAATAAGCATACTTAGATGTTTAATAATCTTTCACAGGGTAGGATTACTCATAAGAAAATTTTTCCATTGTGTATATTTCCTATCATAAGGATATGATATTCCATAAAGCAAAATGGTACATGTGAGTCCACAGGGAGGAAAAAAATTTACTTCGAAAACCACAAATTAGTATTAATTATCTACCTCCTGGGTGAAACATGTCATTCAGGAATAATTTAATGAAGACAAATCTAGGGTGCTGAGAATTGCCCTTTCATAAATATGTATATAATTTCCCCCTACCTTTTCCTTATTTCCAAATAATGACCAATAATTGCCCTTGTTTTCCAGTTCTGAAATTGAATTAAATTACAAAAGCAACCATCTGAATCAATTTTTACAAATAACTGCATTTTTATTGTCTTCATTATTTCAAGAGAGAGGTCCAAACCTCCCTGTACTTCTCAATTATCTAAAATGCATCAGTAAAGACGGGCCTTTGCTAAATGTAAATAGATGCAAATACACAGTTAAGGAATTTTGTTAAACAAAGGACATTTATTTTTTGGATTTGAGGCAGCTTCTAGTTAAAAGCTAAAGACCATATCAGCAAAACCAAAGTAATATGGCATTACTTGCCTTTCCAAATGGATCTAATTTATAAATATATATAACTTTCCTCATAGCTAGCAAGCTTTTCAGAAAAAAATCTGTACCACAAATTATCTCCAAAATGATTATTCTTCATATCTCCTTAGGCCACAATATATGTGCTTGCATGTTATAAAATGTTCTCAGCTTGATTGAAATACATAAAATGATTGAGCTTAGTATCTCAATTTCTCATATAACCTTATCAATTTACCACAAGCTATGTATTTTTAGAGTCTTATTTTATTTTTTTAATGTAGGAATTTTTAAGTTAAGAATGCAAAAATTCAAAGTTAAATATTCATTCAAACCATACTTTTTCCAAGTTTCCACTCCACTCCAAAGTGCATTCATGGAGTACCCATTATGAGAATTGCACAGTGCGAAGTGCTTAGAGGTTTTCAATAATTCCAAGAAAACATGTCCCTAACCTCACTGGTGTACATTTTTAAATTGCCACCTTATGTATTAATTTAGTGCGTTAAATTTACACAAAAGGATGCCTGATGTGATGTAGAATCTACAATTTAAAAGTTCCTCATTGACGTACATAAAATCACAAGCAGTACTGTGTAAACAAAAAAGGGTTCCATTCACTTAAATTGACAGTCAAAAGCTTTATAAATTATGAGGTTAACATTGTATCATTTTTGTTTTTAAAGATATTCTTCCAGCAATAAACTCTAGTATTCTTTAACACTGCTTCACCCTGTCTGATGAGTGAATGTTATAAAGAAATCTGAAAGGTCTGTTTGTTGCTAAATATTACACAGAGTCATTCCATTTAGCAAAATATGCATTATATTCATGCTTTGTATCCAATATTGTTAAATTGAATACTCTCTACATTAAGAAGTGAACTGTATTTGTTATCTCTTAAAATCTCTTAGTGGATGTTTACATTGCAGGAGAGGTCCAAACTTCCCCTCTATTTCTCAATAATCTAAACTGCATCAGTAAAGACAGCCTTTACCCACTTTCCTCTCCAGATTTATCATTAACAGAAAGTGGTGGGTGGCAGAGAGAAGAGGAATCAGACTTCGATGACATTCATTCCCTGAAAATATGAATATTAATAAGGATTAGAAGCCCTTGCATACAGTGTACATTCAGGAAATTGTTCAGTGCTGTACTTTGGTGGGGGACTTTCTTCCTGCCTTCAAAAAAATAATAAGAGACAGAAGTTTACTATGTGATGTGAATTAGTGATTTGCATTCTTTGGGTAAATAGTTAGGGGTGGAATTGCAGGATCATATAGTTTATTTTATTATTTTAAGAAATCTTTATACTGCTTTTCACAGGAGCTGGACCAGGCTACATTTTCACCAATAGTGTATATAATATTCATCAATATATATACATTAAAGTAAGGAACAACAAAATATACTAAGCAGCTATGAACAAACCTGAAAAGAGTGACTGGCAGCAATATAGTAATGGAGGGGATTACATGTCACATTCAGCAATGGATAGATGAACCAAAGAGAAAATCAACAAGGAAACAATAGCCTAAAATGGGGAATTAGACTGCATGGGCTTAAAAGACACTTACAGGCCACTGCACATATATATTAAAATATAATAATATAGTAACAAGAAATATATAATATGCTTTGATATACATATACATATATATGCGCACACACAAATATGTGTGTATATGACATATTGGGGGGTTCAGAAGACTCACAGTCCAACCTCCTTGAACCTTTCTACATTTTCAACCTCACTATTCATCCTCTGCCAGATGAAGCAGCTCCTCCTCTCCTGACTATAAAGTTTCTAGAGACCCCCTTACCTGACCTTATATTTACTTTCATCTAAGAGTTGTTTTGCAAGAAGAATGCCAATTCTGTTCATATCAACTTCCTTTATTCATGAGTGTCCCCAAATCTTTAAGGGTCAGATCCCATTTTATCTAGTAATCAATAAAAAGTTACAACTGGAAGAAAACAGACTTATACACCAAAACAACTGCAAAATTTTGCTGATTATATCAATTTATATCAATAACAGTGAATTTTAGATGAACTAAGGAAACAACAATATATCTTTTAGACTGGGCTGATATTATCAATATATTGTACACTTCTATAAATATATATTTTAACTATATAAATATATACAGTGAAATGTATAAACCATCAGTATAAAAGATTCAAATTTCAGTGTATTGGCTGAAGTAACTCAGTGTTGCTTGTTTGGTTGATTGAAACAGGGACTCATTGATAGCCCACACTGAATGAAGTTAAATGGCAAAAAATCCTCATATAATATAGAGAAAGCAATCCAAACACACAGGTAGAAATTTTAGAGTTTATTTGTGATGTCTTTTCTTCTTAGGAATCCCTTAAACAAGTTCTTCAAGAGCCCATCAATGGTTTGGCAAAATCATTAGTTATGAGAGTGCCAATATCTCTGTAATGATTCCAATGAGTATAATTCGGGTGTCAATAAAAAAACAAGTGGCAGAAAGAGGTTCCCATAATTTCAATGGCATGCTAGAATCTATTTGATACAGATCAATTAATGGTACTTAACTGCCTGAAGTAAACTGGACATGATAGCTATCCATCAGGTAATAGACAATGAGGAGAGTACAGTAATCAGAATGGCCTGACACTCTAGGATCCAAGTTTACAGGCAATTGATTATGGAGTAACAACCTATTAATGATCTACTTGATGTGTATGACTGAATAAACTTTAGTTCTGGGAGACAGATGTGTGACTTGAATCGTCACAATACAAAATCATAATACTCTCTATCCTAATTCCTATACTTAAGTGACTACATAAGCCTAGGGAAAATTAAATAAAGGGAAAGTTAAAAACTCTTCAGGAAGCACCTCCTTACTTTCTCCAAGAAGATTTATAGTCATTTACAAGGATAACAGTATTTGTAGAAGGTAAATATCTAAATATTTAGGGATTGTTTATCATGAGCTGTGAGTCAATAATAATTCCTGGAAATATAAAATAAAAACAAGCCTATGGATCAGAGAGAAGTTCATGAGACTCTATTTTTTTTATATATATTGTTATTGTTATTTATGTCTTTTACATTTTGTATTCCCCTTGGGTAGCCCACCACCAATTCACCCGTGATCCATCTCCATGGTCCCTTGTGTTCTTTTCTATTCCATTTTGTGCCCTTATCCTCCCCTCCCCCACCCACCCGCTGAGTGTCTCTCTCCGATTTGATTTCCTTATAGTCCTGTTATAAGTGAAACCATTCGATATTTTTCTTTTTCTTTCTGGCTTATTTCACTGAGTATGATCCCCTCTAATTCCATCCATGTCACTGAAAATTGCATGTGTTTATCTTCTTTGAATGCTGAATACTATTCCATTGTGTATATGGACCACATCTTCTTGATCCAATCATCTATTTTTGGACATCTGGGTTGCTTCCATACCTTTGCTATTGTGAACAGTGCCACAATGAACATACGGGTACATGTATCCTTTCGGATTAGTGTTTTTGTGTCCTTTGGGTAAATTCCCAAAAGTAGTATTGCTGGGTCGTATGAAAGCTCCATATTTAGCAGTTTGAGGAATCGCCATACAGCTTTCCATAGTGGTTGGACCAGTTCACATTCCCACCAGCAGAGTAGAAGAGTTCCTTTTTCTCCACACCCTTTCCAGCATTTGTTGTTGCCTGTATTTTTAATGTGTGCCATCCTCACAGGTGTGAGGTGGTATCTCATAGTGGTTTTGATTTGCATTTCCTTGATTATAAGTGATGTTGAACATTTTTTCATGTACCTGTTGGACATTTGCTTTTCTTCTTTGGAGAAGTGTCTTTTTAGCTCTTCTGCCCATTTTTTGACTGGATTGTTAGCTTTGTTTTTGTTGAGTTGTGTGAGTTCCTTGTAAATTTTTGTTATCAGTCCTTTATCAGATGTATTGTGTGCAAAGATCTTTTCCCAGTTGGTAGGGTGTCTGTTAGTTTTGGTTAATGTCTCTTTTGCTGTACAGAAGCTTTTTATTTTGATATAATCCCATCTGTTTATCTTGTCTTTCACTTCCTTCACTTTGGGATGTGTATTTCAAGATTTTGCTGAGATGTATGTCGTGTAGAGTTTTGCCTATATTTTCTTATATATATTTTATGGTTTCAGGTCTTATATCCAGGTCTTTTATCCATTTTGAGTTGACTTTTGTGCACGGTGTGAGGTAGTAGTCTAGCTTCATTTTTTTGCATGTGGCTGTCCAGTTTTCCCAGCACCATTTATTGAATAGACTGTCCTTGTTCCACTGCATTCTCTTTGCTCCTTTGTCAAAGATTAGCTGTTCATAGATATGTGGCTTTAATTCTGGGTATTCTATTTGGTTCCATTGGGCTTTCTGTCTGTTTTTGTTCCAGTACCATGCTGTTTTAATTATTATGGCTTTGTAGTATAGTTTGAAATCAGGGCGTGAAATTCCTCTGTTTTCTTTCCTTTTAGTTAGTAGGGCTTTAGCTATGCGAGGTTATGAAATGGCACCATTTCAAATTAGAACAGTCATGGTGAGAGTTCAAGTCTACACTATGTTTATTTCTCCAGATCCTAAGTGTCTAGTTGGAACATATTTCCCCCAACAATTACAAGTATTTCCACTGTGAATCTTTATTCCATCTATAGAGTTTTGTAACCCATGCAGAAAGATATGTGTAATCTCTAAGCTCCTTCTACCCACCAAAATGGTAAATCAAACCTAGAAAATACTACCTTCCTAGCAGAAGTGCAAAGAATAGTGCCATTATCAAAGACAAATTATACAATGTAGGATATTCTTATCACATTCCCATTTAATTCTCCAGTTAGACAAATAAAGATGGAATTTTTAGGCTTCCAATAAGCTATCCAGACATGGTGCAATTAATTATTCCAGATGTGATTTCCCTAAATATGGCAAATGATCTTCTTCCCTCATTAAAATAATCAGACAAAGTTAGAGGCAACTTGCTTTTTCTTAGTAAGATAGTGTTACCCTTAACAAAGTTACTTCAGAATTACATCAACTCTCTCTCCTCTGCACAATTCAAGCTATATTTAAAATGATATTCCCATGATCCCATCCAATATCATATGGTTTCACCACATTGACAGTATCATGTTATAGAACCACAGAGGGTATATAACAAGTAACACTTTCCTTAGTTGCCTTGGTAAGACCTATAAGGACCAGATAGCAGTAGATTACATGGCCTACCATCTCGAACAACATTTCTGGGACTCTAGGAGTTTGGAGCATGTTGGGATACTCTAAAAAAATGAAATAGAAGTTACTGCACCTCAAGTATTGATCAACAAGATGGATAATTGTCTTCATTGAATATTGAAGGCCCAAAATACCAAATTGGAATGTGTTGGTATGACCCTTCTACCAGGTGATCTGAAAGGTGATCAGCTTGAGTGAGGTCCCAAACAAGAGAAAATAATCCAGCAGATCCAGACTATAGTGAAAGCAGTCCTGCCATTTGACTCATCAACAATATTGGTTAAGGGGCTCCCTGGTGGCACAATGGGTTAAGCACTGTGGAGCTGTCCGCAGCTTCCGCACAAGTTCAATGCCCGGCTGGGGAAATTCCCGCATGGTGCAGCAGACCTCTCCTGCCTCGCCCACTTCTCCCCTCGGCAGTGTATTTTGGTTGATCTGCCTGTTCTGCTCCTCACTCTGTCTCTGGTGAACCTCTCACTGCCCCACACCTCTGGCCTGCATCCCAGCTTGTATGCATAAATAATCTTTAAAAAAGAAACAACAATATTGGTTAAAGTATCAGTGCATAATAATGATGCTATATGCATACCGTGGTGACCCCAAAAGGAAAGTCACAGAGGAAGAATTCAAGTTTCTCCATCAGAGGTCAGCAGACTGAAGACTGCAGGCTAAATCCTCCCTGCTGTCTGTTTTTCTAAATACAGTTGTATGGGAAAACAACCACATTCACTTATTTACATACTATACCTGGATGGCGCTACAGTGGCATCATTTTTGTGCTACAGCAGCATGGTTGAATAGTTGTGATAGAGACCACATGGTCTACAAGGCCTAAAGAATTTATCATTTTTTCTCTTTATAAAAAAAGTTTCCCAAGCAGCTCTCTTGTCCACCTGTCACTATGCAGGTGCCTCTCTTTTTCTATTTTTCTAACAAACCTGTCCTTTTAAAATGTAAAAAAAAAAAAAAAAAAAAAAAAGTTGCCAATTCTTTATTTAGAGCAAAGTGATGTCCTTTCTATCACATAAATATTTTCTTTTTGAAAAATAACTCTTGACTTACAAGTAGGTGCTGGTAGTATCCTAACAATCGGAGACTGGGTGAACATGAAATTATACTTATCATAATGGAGGTTGTTTATTTGCGCCACCTAGTCAGAAAGTTGATTATACCAAACAGAATTGCACTAGGTAGAGGGGGATTTATTCCAGAAAGATCCCAAAGGCACAAATAAGTTCCAGAAGCAAGTAACACATGCTACCAGTGTATCTATGTACACTGTACAGTACAGCAGTACTGCCATCTCCCTCAAACCACACCTGTGGATTCACGGGACATTCACTTAGTCCAGGCTACTAAGATAAAATAATTTGAGTGTGGGTTGATGGTTTTTCTATCAGAGGCAGACTAATGTAGTCTGCTTTAAGTCTAATTTGGGGTGGCTCTGATGGACAGTGGAGAAGTAATAGCCTTCAAACAAATATAATTTCAAATGGCACGTGTCTGCTCTGCCTAGAAGTAGAATCTGCCTCTAGTTAGGATCTACATTATTTCATGGGCAGGGAATAATCATTGTCAAATGATTAGAGACCTGAAATTAATAATATAGGAGGATTGATGAAAAGGATAATTGAGAAAGAAATACACAGTTGGAACCTGCCCAAGTTGTAAGATATTTTTATACAATACAAATGTTTGCTAAAAGGATCTGACTACAGAAGTTATTAACCATTACATGAAAAAGATGAGCTGTCAGTCACCCTTCTTTTTAGCTACTCCAGCTCACTTTATGAATGAGATTATAAAGCAGCCATGCAAAGATCTGAACCTATACCTATTAAAAGCTATGCCTCAACAATATCGACATTGCCTCCAAACAACAGAAATAGCTAATAGAAAAAAATTATGATTTTTTTTTGCAATGAATATATTTTGACAAACTGCAATTTATAAAATCCTTGCCCACAAATGCTCCACCCACATTGGGTCTATTTGGCAGCAATTATAATGTGACTATTAAATCATAAAATGATGTACATATATATGTCTATATATAAACACAGAGACAGAGAGGGACCAAATCTTCTCCATCCATTCATCAATTAAGAGGCACTTTGAATGGGTTCCACATCTAAGCTGTTGTGACTAATGCTACAATAAACATTGGAGTTGTAGAGTGTAGATATTTCTTCAAAACCGTATTTTCATTCACTTTTGGATATATACTCAAAAATGGAATTTCTAGATCCTAGGCTACCTCTACACTAATTTTTCGAGGAAGTTCCATACTGTTTTTGTTGTGGCTACACCAAATTACATTCTCAACAACAGTACATGGAGTTCTGTTTTGTACATATTCTACCAACACATCTCTTATCTTCTGAACAAAAGTCATTTAAAGGGATGAGGTGATTGTGATTTTGAATTGTATTTTCCTTGATTACACTGGTCAACAAATTTTTACAAAAGTCATGTTACTGAAATAAAATTAGTCATTTCCTATCAATTAGTATGTGCTCAACACGAATATGACAGTCAAATTCTAATTTTGGCTCTAGTTTTCTTTGTAATCTGCAATAAATGGATGTTTACATCACGAAATGCATGCTGATAGATATAGGCCTACGGTTAATACCCGTAAAAAATCAAGTCATAGACTACTTCTTAGATTTCTTCACTTGTCTCTTGTACAGCTGTTCAGGAGCATCTCTGGGGAGTGTCCAGCAGTAGTCAGCCAGCATTGTAATGGACCATTTTCCCTGGTATCTTTGTTCCATTGATGCAATATCTTGATGAAAACGTTTGCCATGTTCATCACTAACCATACCACAGTTTTCAGGGAAGAAACCCAGATGGGAATGAAAGAAGTGGATCTTTAGAGACATATTGCAGCCAAGTTTCTGATACTGCATCAGCATGTCTTCTACTAGTCCCTTGTAGTATTCTGCCCTAACATTCCCAAGAAAGTTTGTAGACACTAGGCAGAAAGCATTCTATGCTTGTTTCACATCACCCTGCAGCAAGTTGTTGAACCAGTCATCTTTGAAGAGCTCTCAAATCTGAGGTCCCACAAAAACTCCCTCTTTAATCTTTGCTTCATTTTGATATAAAGTAATTGTGACATCTTCTTCTAGAAGATTCCATTGTTGGAGTCTTGATCCTAGCAATTCTGCCTTGTTCTTGGAGAAGTCCAAATCATGAACCAGGTCATTTAGTTCTTCCTGTGTGGGTTGATCATGCAACACAGTGAAAATCTGGATCACTGCATGCTGATCGAACAGGAGAAGAACAGGTCGGCTCACGCTTGTCCTCATCAGATGCATCAAGATAATATTCTGCTGGAGGTTCTGGAATAGGAAGTCCCTCACCATGTGGAACTGGTCTCAATGCAGACGGAATGTTTGGGTAGACTATTCTTCTCGACTTCTTTTGCTTTGTTATTCCACCAGAAAGAGGAGGAACCAAGCAGAAGGAACAGTCTTTTATGTGGTTGCTTGGCTCTCTCCACACCATGGGGACTGCAAATGGCATTGATGGTCTTTTGCCATTTAACCACAGTGAAAGCTGTGTTGTCCATGTAGCACAGCATATATGGAGGGCCTAGGGCTTGTCTTGGTCACCAACCTTGCATCCGAAGTAAAGATGTTAAGCTTTCTTCACTTGAGAAGTGATCCTTTTCTTCTGGTTGGCAAATGTCACCTCCCCACAAATAGAGCAGAAATTGTCCATGCTATTAATGCACTTTTGAGCCATTACTGTTCTGTATTGTGCCTAAATGAATAAAATAATAACAGTTCTATGGAACAGTAGCTTAAACTATCTCGCACAAAGTCTGAAATATTTTCAGTGCTCAACTTTTCCGACAGGGCTTTATCTAGTGCATTGCTGACATCAGTTTACTTCAGCACCCACCTGGCAGCAGTATTGCATTGCATCAGAAAATGATGCAGTCAACTCTGGATGATGTGTGCATGATGGTATTATGCAATGTGATGCAAAATTACATCATTCTAGGCTGATTTAGGATGTTGTTGCATCCTACTGGATAAATTTACACGGTGAAACATATAAAATGAATTATATGAAATATCTTCAAAATAAGAGCTAATAAAAAATTTTCAGGGCTATATTCATGTTAAGCACACCAAAATATTACTGATTAGGGCCTTTTTAAGTCAGTAAGGACCTCAATGTTGACCAGTGTTAGTGATGGAAACTTGTACATCTCTCCAGGTGACTGCTGGCCATTAGTCTTCTTTGGGAAACATTTACTCAAATACTGCCCATTTTTTAATCAATTTGTTCAGTTTTTGCTTTTGAGCTTAACAACTTTTTAATACATATTTTTTAGATACTGACTCTTATTTGACATGATTTACAAATAATTCCTCCATTTGGTAGGTGGCCTTTTCATTTTGTTATTGCTTCTTTTGCAGTGCAGTAGCTTTTTAATTTGATGGAATCCCTCTTATTTATTTTTGTTGCCTTTACTTGAATTCTCTACAGAGAATTAAGAACTGCTTTTTTGTTGCCTTATGGTTCTCAGGGAACCAAGCCCTGGTGACTTTACGCTAGGTGTTTGGAGGGTCCACTACTTAGGTTAGTGTCTTAGAGGTGGGGCACTAGGTATAGGGTCCAAAGTCCATACTCCTCAGGAAAAAGCTGGGAATTCAGACTTCCCTCCTGATCGAAAAGCATTGTACTGGGGGTGAGGTTGATGAAGAGACTGTCTCAGCCTTTCCTACCCATTTTAATATGGCTAGTTCCTTGTTGCTTGTTTTGTAAGAGCCACTCTCCTAGTTTCTGGATTTCTTTTAGAGAGAATTACCCTGTCCATCTCATATACTGGATTCCAACTAATGAGAATAACAGGTCCAGACTGAAAATAGAGAGATTCTTTTGTATATCCCAAACCATTTCCAATTTTAAATTTCAATATTGTGACCCAATTACCCAACAAGCCCACTTGGGACTCAAGTGATTCTTTTTTTAAGTTTTCCACATCGATTTAAAATAAAAGAACAACATATGTTTGGGAGATCTTTATTTCTTTTAATTCCATCTTCCCAGGAGAAGTACATTGACTTCAACTTTCTCTTGTCTCCTCAGTAAAGGCTGCTCTCCAAGGAAGTGCTCTCTCTCTCTCCTCTAAAAAGAATTGAATTTAATAGTTGCTTTCATCTTAACTATTAACATATCATTCAACCCAGTTAATGCTGATTCAGAATTGATAATGAGGACTAGGATAGTTTCTGTATTAACAAAAATTCCAAAACCACAGAAAATGAAATGGAAGAAATGTCTTGTACAAATTCTCACTTAAAATTCTATTATTATACTGGAAGGAGGAAAGAGATGAACTCTCAAGGGCATACTTGTCCTTTTAGAAAAGAAAAGGCCTCCCTGATATTAGGTCCATGTGCTGAAGGGGGCATCTTCTTTCCTACGACTAAAAATCAGTAATCGTCACAGGCATTGAAATCCATCTCTTTCTAGAAGCCACCTTTTAACAGCTCTTTTAAAACAGAGAAATAAAAAGTTTGCTGCTTTCACAGTATTAACCAGGGGACTTCAGTCTCTGTGTCTCCATTGCCTCCACATATGCAGAAGTTCATTTTGCCTATTAAGAAAACCAATGCTAAAATGTCCTGGCATAAGAATGCATATCCCCACAACATTACTACGCATACCATTCTCCAGATTTAAAATGGCTCTTCTACCACAGATAGATAAACCCTCTTCACTCACTCACTGATAATTCAGAATTTTTAGTAACTTACTTTATATCCTCCTCTGTTAGAGATGTCTTGGTATTTAAAACTTTTTACCACTGAGAAAACCCCATTTCCTACATAGTAAAGAAAAAATACAAGACTTTCATATTAACAATTAAAGTACTAAATAGATGTTAACTCACACTCTCTATAAGATACCGGAGGGGAAGATAAGTTGGGGGTGAGGGCAATGGAGAGTCCCTTAAAGGAATATGATAATCTTTCTTCTGAGCTAAGAAGTGAATTCCCTATAACTTGGATAATTCAGCTTTCAAGTCTGACTTCTTCCTTGGGAAATTTATTTGGCCTCTTTAAATACTTTGTCAAATAGAAATGATAATAATTGTTTTGAGGATTAAAAGGAATAGTACACGTAACCTAAACACAGCTCCTTTATAAATTGAGTTTCTCACTCAGCTCTCCCTTCTTCCCTTAAGTTCTCTCCCTGTGTTCCCATCAGCTGCTGCATTGCTATCATTCCTCCTCATTGCAATTACTATTCCAGAAGCTTCCTTAGGAACTGCAAGTAGCAAAAAAGATGGCCACAGAGTTTAGCTGCTTCTATTTTGCTACCAAATGGATCTGAATATAAAGTTAACACATGAGGATTTAAGCCTAAGGAGAAAAGTCAAAATGTCAGTTTCCTGAAAGCTTTAGGAAACATATGTCAGTGTGGGTACCTATAGTTCTGATCAATTGCTGTGGCAGCCAGGGGACTAATATTATTGATGGGCTTAGATCTAAATCACACGTTCCAACCTTGGAGAAATTGAGGATGCTCTACCGAGCCTAACAGGCCAAATAAGAGAAGGAGCAGGTTCCCACATGACTGTTGCTAGAAGTAGGGTGAAGGGATGCAGGAAAAAAAAATGCATCCTCTTATATATGACAGTTCCCTGTACTTGTTTCTCTTTGGTGGCTATGTGATGCTTTTGCTTGAAGTCTTCCAAAAATTCCATAATACAAGTATTAACATACATAATCCAAAGTGTCTGCTGCTTGGATATTCTCAAGTGCTTTAGCCTTTGGGGAACTCATTGTTTACATATTTAAATTAAAAGGATTAGGTCCCCATCCCATGTCCTGGGGTGAGTCCAGAATTCTCCTTCAAATTCCACATATTCTCGTGGGCAGATGGAATCTCCTCACCACCCTTTCTTGGGCAATTCTCATCCTTAACCTCACTTCCCTCGGCTGCTATCTCCTTTCATTTCTGCTTGGACTGTCCTCTCACTACTCAAAACAGAATATGCCATGAAAATTTACATAGAATAAGAAAGGATCACCAAAAAAAAGTACATGAGGAAATAATTTAAAATGGAATTCAAGAATTACTATTCTTAGAAGTTCCTTGGCCACACGCCCAAGTTAATTTCTTGCTATCCACTTGTCTTTTCTCAGACCTTGATGGCCTGCCAGGTTGCTACCTCGCTGGATATCTCCTTCCACTTTACATTTGGGACTCACAAAATCCTGCTTCCCCAACCCATCAAGAAAAAAATTTAAATATTCTCTTCCTTTGTAAAATGAACAGCTTAGTACCACATCTCTAGCTGCTCATTCTCATTTAATGATATAAATTTGGCATAATGGCAAATTTTTCAATATTTAATTTCCTTATGCTGAATTAACTTCAGGTCTAATACTCAAACTAAAACGAGAAATGAAGACATGCTAAAACAAATTTTAAGAGAACCAAACAAAACACCTGGTATGCAGTCCCATGATCTGCTGTCCCAGAAGTCCATCAGTGGGTTTCTTCACCATCTATACAAAAAGTATGTCTGACAGGAAGGACTAATTCTCTACCTCAAGGCTTCCCTAAAGTGTGAGCATATATTCTTTAGCAATTCTGTCCCCCTTAATCTTGCGACCATTTTTTCTTTCCTCTTCTGAACCACAAAGTATTATCACCATTTCCATGAAAGTTGGGATATCTCCGAGAGGACAACTAGTCCAGTGTCCTGATTCCACACAGAAAAACTGTTAAATGCAGTGCAGTATGACCGTGCACATATATAGTAACTAAGACTCAGACATACAGTTTGCTTAGAGTAAGTTGCAGGAGAAAGATAAGAACTTTATCTCCTGGTTCTTGGTGCTGTGCTTACAGTAGACTCAGTAGCTTCCAGAAAGCTTCCCAATACATGCAAGCCACATCTTGGTGTTACTGCTTCCCTCTCAGATTTTGGAAGTCCTCCTATTATTTGCAGATGTGTTTCTACCGAGTCCTTTCTCCCCACTGTTCTTTCTGAAAGTCACTGTCCCTTTTTGTCTTGTTTCTTTACCCTTTGTCTATGCTAAGACTGGCATGGACTATACAAGAAATGTCAAGTCACTCTCCAAATGACTTTCATAAAAGCTGTAAACTGACAAGAAAAGTGTCAATCCTCATTCAAAGTAAGCCAAAGTAAGCTATTTGCCCCCCCCCAAAAAAAACCCATATGTTCTTTAACAATATATTGCTTCATATTTAGGTTTCTTTCAAGAGTCTAACAAATGCATGGTGATTTTTTTGTGGTTGTTTTTGGTTCTTTCCACTGATACTGGATGTGTGGTTCTGTGTTTAGCTTATTGTTTTCCTTCCAAAGTTTTAAAAATGTAGTTTAAATAAATCTAGAGGTTCTAGGTTATACCAGGTGTTAAACAGTAGCTCACATAATAAAAAAGCACTACTACATGATAATCCCCTTCCTGTGGAGACAGCACATGGCAGTCTGCATTCAAATTCCAGATCTACCACCTACTAAGTACACTACTCAGTGGACACTATCATCTCACCTTTGATGAGAATTTGGTATAATAATATCCACTTCAAAGGGGTATTATAATATATAAATAAGCTAATACATACAAAGGACTTAGGAATATGTCTTGGATATAAGGCATCTCTAGATATTTATTTAAAGGGTTGAAACAACCTCATGCCTTAATATTATTTTTTAAAGTCTGAAAGCACTGGCATTATGAAACACAAAATTCTACCTATTTTGTAGGGAAAATGTCTATTTTATTCAATCTTAATTAAATTATCTCACACATTTATATCGATCACCCAAGTGTTACGCACTGGAAGATAGGTTAAGGGATATAGTGCTGAAGAAGAGATAGGCGCCCAAGAGGCCTTAAAGCTACAGGAGAAGATAGAAAATAATCATGTAAATAAATAAAATGATCAAGATAATGTTAGATAGTAATAGAACTGTGCAGGATATTAAATGGGATGATGGCTGGGTATAAAGGTTGGAGTCATGGTGGGGAGGAATACTCTAGAAGTGATATTAAAGCCGAGATCTGAATGAAAGATTGTTCAACCCAGAGAGTGGGTTGGACACATTCCAACAAATGGAAGAGCTGGTGTAAAGAAGAAAAGTCTGGAGTAGCTTTGATCAAAAAACAGGGCACAATGTCAGACACATAGTCAAGGGTCAGATTGCACAGAGCCTTGTAGGTCAGGTTGAGTTTAGATATTCTTCCTAAATGAGATGCGAAGCCACTGGAAAGTCAGCATAAGGAAGGATGTCACCTGATTGTCCTGGTATCATTGCTAAATTTAAAAACTAAGCCTCCATTACTTGCTCAGCAGACAAATTCGGGAGGCTTGAATGGATAAAGCGAATTGATGGGACTGTCATGGGAACCAGCACATTAAGCTAAAGGTCCATTATGCTAATTCAGATTATCAGGACACACACAAGACTAGTCACCCTAACCAATCAAGGATAACTGGAGTATATACAGACCCTCACTCTCTGCACAGCAGACCTCCCCTGTCTCATCCACTGCTCCCTTAGCAGTGTATTTTCATAAATCCACCTGTTTTGTTCTCCACTCTGCTCTAGTGAATTCTTTCACCTCTGTGCCCCTGGCCTACACCCTGATTCTTCCCCATCACACTGATTTATAATTCTAACCAGTCACCCTGATAGTTTGGCAGAGAATGAATTTCAGAGAAAGCATAGAAGACAGAGCTGATGGAGGATACTGTCATCAGATGAGAGATGATAGCCATGGGTATTGGCAGATTCTAGCTGCATTTTTGAAGCTGAGCTAGACAAGCTAGAGTGGAGAAGAGTGGAAATAAGAGTGGAGGGGTTCAAAAATGACTGCTGATTTTTGACTTGAGAAACTATATAGACACTGATTTATTCAATTTAGAAGACTTAGATATAAATTTGGGGGAGAAAAATCTAGTATTCTTTATGGTACTTTTATTCTGAATACCAGTACTGAAAAAGAGACATTACATTTGTCTAACTTGAAAATACATTTAAGAGCTTATTTTCCCATATTCCAAAATTTCAGCATTGGTGAAGCTAATAATCCTAAATGACCAAAGAGACAAATTCACCCTCCTTTTACTATCTGAGTTATGTGTTCCATCTGCACATATATAAGAACTAAAACTTAAAAAATATCTGCAGACCATTTTCTCCTATAGTTTTCTGCTGAAAGTTTTAGCAAAACTCAAGAGAAGCATAAGAGAAACTAAGAATGAGACATTGCATTAGACCCACAGTATGTCTTAAAGCAACATGGAATAAATTGATTTAATTGTGCTGCTTATCGCAGCAGCCAAAACATGGACCACATAGGAGCTAACACAGTCCAGAACAGCTTATATGCAATGTTTTATAACCTTTGTTATAGTTTGTCATTCCAAATGAATCATTTTTCTTCTACTTCAGTCATTTTTCTTCTACTTCTACTTCAGATCTTCACAAAGTATACAATAAATTCTATTGCTTGGAAAGTGGGAATGTATTCTGATGAATTTGATGTAGTAGGGACAATTTGAGGACAATACAAATTTAATGTTTGCTTATATGTCACTTCATCCATGGGCAACACAAGATGAATGCAGTAAACTGGACCCAGTTCATCTGACCTGCACAGGAATATAGAAACAAACACTACCGCAACATTTGCCAGCTACCATAGTTCACAGACTTGTTAGTAGACTCAACCCTCCACCTCTAGCATTGCAACTCCCCATCTGACTCAGAGAAACTTCTACCACTTCATAGGAATTCATGACCTGCAAACCCCAGAAGCAAACTTAAGGTCTGTTTCAAGGTAAAGTGTCACATTCATCATACTTTTTATATACTTCCTAATCACTGAATGTAGGTAAAATAGTGCTCCCATTTTTGCTAGGTTCATATCTATTTTATATGTCACTGACAAAGTTTTTGAGTGTTGTGCCCCTAACTGCTTTATTCAATAAGTTCTAAAACACATACGGCAGAACTGGCTACATTTGAAATGCAAATTAAGTCTTTCTGGGTTAAGTTTCTGAAACTTAGTGAACAGGATCACCACAGTGATTAGAGGAATCTAATTATGTTTTCTCTGAAAAATAAAATATGTTTATAAACAATGTGTAGAATGAGAAGGATTTTGCAAGTTTAAGACAATTACAGCTTTCTGATTGGCTACTATCAGGTGTGACTTCATGCACAAAATGGTCATTTCTATCTTGTTTGAGTATTTCATTTTTGCATGCTATCATTTTTTACATCTCATTTATTTATACAAGGGAAAAGTAGTTAAAGTGTAATTCTTTATAGCAGTAGTTTTAAGCAAATAATCCATTTTGTGAAGTGTGTGTGTATGTGCATGCTAGAGATAGTTATAAATGAAACCTAAATCCATCCTGAAACAAAAGTAATAATGTTGCCTAAATGTTGGATACTTACAGTGAAACAAAAGCAGAAAGGAAGGGAAGGAGAAAGCAGAGGGGAGAAGCAGAGGGGAGAAGAGAGGAGGAAAAATTTTTTTCACCCCCTAAAAAACCAAGAAAGGGGCCTCCCCGGTGGCGCAGCGGTTGAGCGCTGCGCTGTGGAGCTGTCGGCCGCTTCGCAGGTTCAACGCCCAGCTGGGGAGAATCCCACATGGTGCGGCAGACCTCTCCTGCCTCGCCTGCTGCTCCCCTCAGCAGTGTATTTCTGATCTGCCTGTTCTGCTCCCCACTCTGTCTCTGGTGAACCCTCTCACCGCCCCGTGCCTCTGGCCTGTACCCCCGCTTGTATACATAAATAAATAAAATTCTAAAAAAAAAAAAAAAAAAAAAAAAAAAAAAAAAAAAAAAAAAAAAAAAACAAGAAAATCACTGCTTGAATGAAAACCATGTGATCATATCAACAGCTGCTGAGAAAGCATTTGATAAGATTCAACATCCATTTATGATGAAAACCCTCAAAAAATGGGGATATATGGAACATACCTTGACATAATAAAGGCCACCTATAATACACCTATAGCTAATACCATTCTTAATTGTGAAAAACTGAAAACTTTTACACTAAGATCTGGTACATCAGCGATGTCCCTTCTCACCACTACTATCCAACATTGTATTAGAAGTTTTAGCTAGAGCAATTAGACATGGGGGTATTCAAATATAATCTCAATTAAAGATAAATAAACAAGTAAAACATTATAAACATTATTCCATTTTTAGATTTCAATAACTTAAATATTTTTACTCTTCACCTCCTGCTTACGTTAGTACTTTTATAAAAGTACCGTGCATTTACATTTTGTGAATATTTTATATAAAATGATACTGTATGACATATTTTGAAAATAAACATTTCTGCTTTTTCCTAAAAAAAAAAATGACTGTTCGAAAAAATTTAATAATAGGGTAGAAAAGTTTTAGTATCCATGAAAGATATATAAAGTTCTTATAAACCAAACATACAACTGTGGCACATCTTATGACAAATAATAAGAGAAGAAAATAAGATCAAAAATCTTGAACATGGCTTCATGCTGAAGCCCTTGCTGTTTGAGTGGTGGTCTTCCAAACTGCACTGAACTAGCTCAGTGTGTGGGTGTGTACCTGAGACGCCTGTCCACTAGGGGCTAGGCTTTCACCAATAAACTCCATTTACTCTCTAATTTAAAGTCCTATTTGAATGGCATACCAATAAAAAGATATTTTTTTTAAACCTGAAATGATCATAAGAGAAATAATTTTTAAATAAGTACCTCCGATCAGTTTAATAGTTCCAGATGAACTGAGTCAAAGATATGCACTCTCAAATAAATACTACTTCACAAGTTTATATTGTGACAAAATAATGGTTTCATCATTTCTATTTTCCCTCTTTTTTACCTCCCAACTTTATGAGACCTAAAGACTTTATCATACACTGATCATGTTTAACTAATATCTAGCAATCAGATATTCATGGCATACCACTGTTATGTAAGTGCATTAGCAGCAGACCAAGACTACTGGTGTTTGAAATTCTTTTGGAATTCACCACAAAAAAAAATATCAGATGTATTCAGTTATTTCTGAATAATAGGATTTGGAATCCACTTACATTTGTTTTTGTTGTTGTTGTTGTTTGTTTTTGTCTAATTCTCTAACAAAGAGATGAACTTTTATAATCACAAAGAAAGATTAATTTTTCAATTTCAGATGCATGTATGAAACTTCTGTGATTCTTGTTCTAGTAATATTAAAATTAACAAGAACCCTACCTTAAGCTGGTCAGTCTCATAGAGTGACAGATAGGTAAATAAAAAAGGGACTCCTAAAACAAAGACCTTCGCTTGCTATCAAAAAAGCGTATAAGGGTACAGGACAATGTGAAGTGTGCAATAAGAGGATCAATGACTTCAAGGTCAGAGTGAGCAAGGTCTAAATACTGGCTCTGCTGTGTGATTCTAAGTACATTTTTAGTCACCCTGAGATTCGCCACAATGAATCAGAAATGGTAATTCCTATCTCACACAATGAAATGAAATACTGTATATAAAGATTTAGTACAGGGCCTGACACATACAGTGTTCGAAAAGTGGTAACGCTTTTACAATAGAGCACTACGGAAGCATGAAATAGGACGCTGACAACCCACACACCTACTGGTCAATGTATGAGTAATGAGGAAGGTAACTCAGTGCACTGAGATGCTCACTACATTTTGAATTTTTAGGTGAAGTAAAGAAATATGTGCATGCACAAAGTATAACTTTTTTAGCACAGAGTCCATTTTGAGGCTCTAAAACCAGTAGAATCATAAAGCGCTCTCAGGAGGAATGAGGAGTTGGCCAAGTTCTGCCTAAGGAATTTCTCATAAGAAGACTTTGCAAAAAGTCCTTATTCCTCAGAACTTAACTTTAAAATGTTCCCACTGGAGTCCAATGGGAGTTTTATGGGAGTGAAGAATAGAATTAGGTCTTGTATATTTTTAAAGAGTCATTCAAAAAAGCAAAGCCTAAATTTTTTACAGATGGTAGAGTAAGGACTGATGCAGTTGGCCAAAACTGACCTTTTATGTTTTTCAAAAGTAAATGTTTACTGAAAGAGGACTCTACTGTACTACAAATGGAAATAAAACATCCTGGATGCTTACATTGGACAACTCAGTGCCCATTCACTGCCAAAGATATTTATAAAAATCAATAATAATATTTTCCATGGTACCTGTTTTCAACCTTCCCTCAAAATTTTGCCCTGTAGTTGCTTTTTCTCAAAGACAAATATGTTCCTGAGGAATAAGAGCATTTTGATGACAACAGGTTTGTGAGAGCGCATATGTTTTAGGAATTTGCTATTAGCTTCACAGTCTCTACTTCAAAATACAACTCCCTTTTTCAAAGCAGAAAGGGAATTCAGAAAGTTCTGTACTATTTGGATGTTAAATAATTCTTAAAAAACAAAATTTGGGTGAGCTGAATGTGAAAAAAGTTAGAAATGCCAAAGTCCATTATACGGATGGGTAAAATTCAAGTAGAGGTGGTTTGTTATGATACATATTAAGTTGATCTAGTCAAAAAATTGGGTGGGGCTTCTTGCTTCAGCAGTGTACATACTAAAATCAGAACATTACGCAGATGATTCGTGTGGTGACCCTGCAGGATGACATGCTCATTTTTGAAGCATTTCATATTTTTCATATTTTAAGAAGTTTCCTAAAACACATGCAGTAAAAATTGTAGTAAAAATGCTACTTGCATTCTACTTGAAAAGAGCCTTTTTTAGGGAATGAATTTGACATCCACTCTAATGCATTTAAAGAAGTGTCTAGAAACATGGGTAATAAAGGTTTTTAAATAGTGCTATCTGCAAAAGATAAACGTTTAGAGAGAAAATTGTGAACTCAAAATATCAGTAGCATTAATCACCCCCACAATAACCACAGTTTAGAACTTTCTTATCTTATTATTTATTGTGTCTCAAGTAAAATGTACATTCTTTTAAAAACACTTTTTGCAGGCCTCCCTGGTGGTGCAGCGGTTAAGTGCTACACTGTGGAGCTGTCAGCAGCAGTGACGCGAGTTCAACACCCGGCTGGGGAGATTCCCACATGGCACGGCAGACCTCTCCTGCCTCACCCACTGCTCCCCTCAGCAGTGTATTTCTGTCCATCTGCCTGTTCTGCTCCCCACTCTGTCTCTGGTGAACCCTCTCGCTGCCCTGCACCTCTGGCCTGTACCCCAGCATGTATGCATAAATAAATAAATCTTTAAAAAAAAAAACACTTTTTGTATAACTGGTCCCTAGGAAATCAGAATTGGGCATACTGCTTTTCTTTCTCAGGAGAAAAAATAAAATGGGCAATCAGACAACATTAAAAATACCTTGTATATACAGAGTTGTTTTGGCACCTAATCTAAATTCCATGTATGGCTATTTTCTTTTACACATTGTGGAAGTCTACAATACTTTGTTTTAAATAGTAAGAATAAATGAATAACTTGAAGTGCAAAATATTGTCCCTACTTAAGAGAAAAATTTGGCAGTTTCTTTTTCTATTGTGGTACAATTGACATATAATATATTAACTTCACATGTACAACATAATCATTTGGTATTTATACATACAGCAAAATGATCACAGTAAATCTAGTTAACATCTGTCACTATACATAGTTACAAAAAATTTTTTGTGGTGAGAATTTGTAAGATTTACTTTCTGATCAACTTTCAAATATACAATACCATGTTATTAACTATAGTCATTATACTGCATATTACATACCCATGATTTATAACTTGAAGTTTATACCCTATGACCCTTCACCCAATTTTCCCACCCCTTATCCCCTGCCTCTGGCAACCGATAATCTTTTTTTCTGTATCTATGAGTTTGGGGTTGTTTTTTTTTGTTCATTTATTATGTTCCATATATAAGTGAAATCATATGGTATTTGTCTTTCAGAATAATGCCTTCAAGATCCATCTATCTGTGACAAATGGCAAAACTTCCTTCTTCTCTATGGCTGAATAATACTCCATAATATTTATACCACAATTTCTTTTCCCATTCATCCATCAATAGACACTTAGACTGTTTTCATATCTTGACTATTATAAATAATGCTTCAATGAACATGGAGGTAGATAGATATTTTTTGAACAAATGTTTTCATTTCCTTCAGATAAATATCCAGAAATGGAATTGTTGGATCATATGTCAGTTTTATTTTTAATATTTTGAAAAGTCTCTATGTCTTCTGCATAGTGTCTGCACCAATTCATATTTTGAAGGCAAAAGTGCAAAGGAATTTTCTTTTCTTCACATCCTCCCCAACACTTATTTCTTATTGTTTGTTTATTTGTTTGTTTTTTTAATAATAGACACTCTTAACAGATTTGAGTGATGTCTCATTGTGGTTTTGATAACGCATTTCTCTGAAGATTAGTTTTATTGAACACCTTTTCATGTATACCATTGGCCATCATTACATCTATCATACTGTTGGTCAATTTTTTGTTCAGATTCTTTTTCTATTGAGTTGTTTGAGCTTTTTATATATTTTGGATATTTACCCCTTATCAGATATATAATCCATAAGTGTTTTCTCCTATTTGACAGGTTGATGGTTTCCTTTGTTTTACTGAGGCTTTTTAGTTTGATACAGTCCATTTTTGCTTTTGCTACCTTTGTTTTTGGTTTCAAATGAAAAAAATTATTAAGCTTGATGTCAAGAAACCTATTGTCTATGCTTCCTTCTAAGAGTTTTATGGTTTCAGGTATTAAGTTCAAGTCTTCAGGGTCTCCCTGGTGGCGCAGCGGTTGAGCGCTGCGCTGTGGAGCTGTCAGCAGCGGCGACGTGAGTTCGACGCCCAGCCGGGGAGAATCCCACATGGTGCAGCAGACCTCTCCTGCCTCGCCCGCTGCTCCCCTCAGCAGTGTATTTCTGATCTGCCTGTTCTGCTCCCCATTCTGTCTCTGGTGAACCCTCTCGCCGCCCCACGCCTCTGGCCTGTACCCCAGCTTGTATGTATAAATAAATAAATCTTTAAAAAAAAATATTCAAGTCTTTAATCTATCCCGAGTTGATTTTTGTGCAAGATGTGAAACAATGGTTCAGATTCATTCTTTTGCATATGCCTATTAGTTTTCTCAACATCACGAATCAAGAAGATTGTTCTTTCATCATTGTTTATTCTTGGACTGCTTTGTCATAAATTAGTTTATTTCTGGAGTCTCTATTATGTCAACTGATCTATGTCTATTTTTATGTCAATACCATACCCTTTTAATTTCTAGTTCTCTGCAATATAGTTTGGATTAGGGTGTATAATTCCTCCAGCTCTGTTCTTCCTTCTCAAGATTGGGTTGTTGATTCAGAGTATTTTTGTTTGTTTGTTTCATGCCAATTTTAGGATTTTTTGGTCCATTTTTATGAAAATTATCACTGAAATTTTGATATATTGTTGAATCTGCACATAAATTTAGATACTATGGATATTTGAACAATATTAATTTTCCAATCCATGAGTCACAGCCATTTTTATTGTTAAAAATATCTCTATTCTTTGACCTAGCAATTCTACCCCTACATATTTACCAAAAATAAAATGAAAATAAAATATTTGTACAAGAATGCTTATAGTGGCTTTATTCATTAATGGTAAAAACCAGAAATTCAAATCCCACCAAGAAAAGAATGAGCAAATTTTAGTACATTCATACTGCTCAGCAATAAAAAAAAAATGATCACACAGTAATAACATGAATAAGTCTAATCGATGTTATTGTGAACAAAGGAAGCTGAACACAAAAAGAGTACACAATGCTATTTACATGAAGGTCAACTTTAGGCAAAACTGAATCAAAAGTTTTAAAATCAAAAATGTAGTTGCTTCTGGGAAAGGATATGAGGGTACTTGCTGAAATGATGGCAACATCTGTTCTTCACAGGGGTGTATGTAACATGACTGGCTCCAGGCATTTGTCAGTCATCAAATGTACACTGATAATGTTTGCATTTCATTACAGATCAATCTATCTCAAAAAATAATAAAAGAATGTATTTTTAAGGATTTTTTAATGTATATCATGCAATATTATCAAAGGAAGTATGGCTTCTTTTCTGTGCTTTACAATGTCACTTTTGTGAACTTAAGTGGTTTTAACAACTAAATGAACATATTTAATTCTACAACTGTGCATCATTTTTCTAACTGGTCTATTTTCCAGAAGGCAAGAGCTTGTCTTTTTTTTTTTAATTTAAATTGTTTGTAATACAGCACATAAATTGCCATTAAACATGGCAATGCAATGAGAACCTCTAGAAGGAACAGGTGGGATCACTTCCCATATTTTTTCTTATGACTTTGAGAATAAATTTCCCCCAAATGACACCTTTCTCCTTCAAACACTTCAGTTGTATATTTTATAACTTTTACATATGTCATTTTTACATGACAGTCACAGCTCCCACCTGGAGTTTTGCAACACTGTCCGCATGTTACCTTTTTTTTTTTAGAATATGCATGTTTTATTCTGAATAATTTTGCATAATAAAAATGTAAGTACAAAATAATTAACACAAAATATTTTAACAAGCTGAAATAAATCGTGAAAGAAAAAGACAGAAATGCAATCCATGTTAGACACTCCAAAAGTCTTATAAAAGTTCAAAAACACCCTTCCAAATTTACTAATGAAAAGATTTGAAGGTCAAAATCTAAGTCCCAATATTAACAATCTAAAACAATCTATTATATAATACCAAGGCAATCCATATTAATGCTCAGGGTAGCCAGATTCAACAAGTGAAATTTTTAAAAAATCATAAAATAGTTTAATAATCACAGAGATAACTAACAAGCTAAGAATGTCAAGAACCCCGAGATTCCTTTAAGACATTTCAAAAAAAGATTGACTTGTTTCATTGCCTTGCATATTCTTCATTCATTCATTCATTCGTGTTCATTCTATCAACAAGTATTTATTGTTCTAGAGCTTGGACTATGTAGAATACATCAAAAACTGAACTTTTCAATGTGGGACTATATATCAGAGAAAAGAGGTATGAGACATTGTACCAGTTGAGAATGATCTATCTGGAGATACCCTAAGTTGTGAGAAAAATTAAAACATTTATATTAGAGTACTCAAGTTTGTCTTTATTTGAAGCCAATATAATCCTAACTCATTAATCACTTCTCCTTATATAAAGTAAGCAATAAAGATGCACTTTACTCCTTATTTTTGCCTTGTCAGTATTTTCTTTTCTTTTTTTTTTTAAAGATTTATTTATTTATACATACAAGATGGGGTAAAGGCCAGAGGCATGAGGTGGCGAGAGGGTTCACCAGAGACAGAGCGGGGAGCAGAACAGGCAGGTCAGAAATACACTGCTGAGGGGAGCAGCGGGCGAGGCAGGAGAGGTCTGCCTCGCCATGTGGGATTCTCCCCGGCCGGGCATCGAACTCGCATCGCTGCTGCCGACAGCTCCACAGCGCAGCGCTTAACCGCTGCGCCACCAGGGAGGCCCGCCTTGTCAGTATTTTCTTAATAAATTATTCTATCATAGCTATCTCACTCTCCTTATTTAAATCATGTAAGCTATTTTGAAAAAAAACTTCTGAACATATACCATGTATTTCTCGCAAAATTTCTAGTAAATTTTTGTAAAATATATACATGTAACTACTGCTTCTAAATATAGCAAGATTTACTTCAATCAAATTATCACAATATAGGAATTTTAACTATTCACACAATTTTTTAAAAGCTAATAAATATTTTGTAAGTATTCCCTAATGACTGAAAACTTTTCACCATTTTAAAAAAAGTGCTTTTTCCTGTTTATCATAAAAGAAAATAAACACATACTATGTGTGAAAGTGTACTAAGTATACTTTTAGCCTTGAGTTGCTAGCAACTTCTAAGTGTCCCATTTGCTGTAATTTTATTTAACAATAAAAACTACAAGAGGAGGGCCTCCTGGGTGGCGCAATGGATTAAGTGTCAGCACTATGAAGCTATCAGCATCTGCTGCAGCAAGAGTTCAATCCCTGGCCAGGGAGATTCCCAAATGGTGCAGGAGAACTCTCCTGCCTCGCCGCTGCTCCCCTCAGCATTATACTCCAGTAGATCTGCCTGTTCTACTCCCCACTCTGTCTCTGGTGAATCCTCTCACCACCCCACACCTCTTGGCCTGCACCCCATTTCTTGTAGCCATAAATAAATAAAATCTTTAAAAAAAACTATAAGAGGAGTGCATTTTACAGTGGTAATATTAATTACACAGGATTAATATTACTTGACTAAACAGATAATTTTCTAGAAAAAAAACACTTCAGGTAAAAATCTTTACCTATTAAATTATTTGCATATTCCGGGCCTCCCTGGTGGTGCAGCGGTTAAGCGCTGCGCTGTGGAGCTGTCGGCAGCGGCGACGCAAGTTCGACACCCGGCCAGGGAGAGTCCCACATGGTGCGGCAGACCTCTCCTGCCTCGTCTGCTGCTCCCCTCAGCAGTGTATTTCTGATCTGCCTGTTCTGCTACCTGCTCTGTCTCTGGTGAACCCTCTCGCCGCCCCACGCCTCTGGCCTGTACCCCAGCTTATATGTATAAATTTAAAAAAAAATTATTTCCATATTCCTACTTTATAGAGGGCCAACACTGACTGAAATATTTCAAATGACAAGGAATTAACAAAATAGAATATTTCTCTGGCAGAAGCATCCACAAGTAGTTATAATGATCAACACATTTTTCCATTTGCTAGTCATTCTCTAAAGTCAAACAATCAACCATCAAGACCATTAAACCTCAGTAGAAGAACTCAAATGCATATATCATGCATTAGGGTTTGATTGAGTATCTTAGGATACGTATTGCTTTTCTGACAATGGAAACAGTCCATTCGCAGATTTCTACACAATCAAAATGAAGTGTGAGAGTCAGAGACATAAAATAAAAGCCTGCTATAAGTATAATGCTAAACAGTTGGTGCAACTAATCCTTGATTTAAAATATGCCTGAATCCTTCCATTTACAAATAATATAGTTGCTTTCATGCAAAGTTCCTCTCCGAGATACTTGTGTCACGATTGTCAGGATTTTTAAATCCCACAAATCAACTTGTCATTTCCGTGAACAACAGTTAAACTTGTACACCTATACCATCAGTAATTTTACTTCAGGTGGGCATGAAATAGTATTATTGTCCCAACTCAGGTAATTAGATGAACTCTAGACAAACATAAAGGAGAAAGTGGGGTTTAATAAATCATATACAAGACTTCTATATACATGAAAGAGCACTGCTCCCAAAGAGAAAGATGTCTTCAAAAAAAAAAAAGCTTAAAACCCTGTACTTGTATATCTTTACTGCAATCCCATTGAGATATAATGACATAGAATGAATAATCTCAATCCCTTTAAGTCATCAGTTGTAAAATTACTCTAAAGAAGGCATTGGTCCAATTCTAAGCCAGCAAAGTACCTATTCTTGAAAAGAAACTCAAAAGTCCAACTGCTCAGAATTTTCAAAAAAATTCCTATTTTGGGAAAAGGATCTCCTGCTCATACAGTAGTGGAATAAGGATATATATGAAAAGACTATGCAGAAACATATATACACATACAGTTTATTAAATCTCTACTATGAGTTAATAACTCTGGCCTAAGTACTATAGATACAGAGAACTACAACTAAGTTACAGCTCCCATCTAGAGATGTATGAGTGTAATGCCTAAAGGGTAAAAAAGTTATATAAGGGTGTACTATCAGACAAAGTGAAAAGGGATTAATTAGCATAACAGCAGATGATTTGGGAAACCCAAGGAAGGAATAAGCTGAATCTTTTAACTAAGTGACTCTTACATGGCATTTGAAGTATCATGGATTTTTTAAATGTATTTATTTATTTATTCATGTCTTTTACATTAGTGTGTATTCCCCATGAGTTACCCACCACTGATTCACCTGTGAACCATCACCATAGTCTCTTGTGCTCTCTTCTCTCCCTTTTTGAACCCTCATCCTCCCCCTCCCTTGTTGAATGTCTTCTTATTTGGTTCACATATATTCCAGTTATAGGTGAAATCTTTCGATATTTTTCTTTCTTTCTGGCTTATTTCACTGAGCATGATCCCTTCTAGCTCCATCCATGTTGCTGCGAATTGCATAAGTTTATCTTTTTTGAATGCTGAGTAGCATTCCATTGTGTATATGTACCACATCTTATTGATCCAATCATCTATTTTAGGGCATCTGGGTTGCTTCCAGATTTTAGCTATTGTAAACAATGCTGCTATGAACATACGGGTGCATGTATCTTTTTGGATTAATGTTTTTGTGTCCTTTGGGTATAGTCCCAGAAGTGGTATTACTGGGTCATATGGAAGCTCCATTTTTAGCAATTTGAGGAATCCCCACACTCCTTTCCATAATGGTTGGACCAGTATGCATTCCCACCAACAGTGTACAAGAGTTCCTTTTTCTCCACATCCTTGCCAACATTTGTTGTTCCGTTTTTTTAATATGTGCCATTCTTACTGGTATAAGGTGGTATCTCATTGTGTTTTTTATTTGCATTTCCCTGATTGTGAGAGATGTTGAACATTTTTTTCATATGCCTGTTGGCCATTTGCATTTCTTCTTTGGAAAAGTGTCTTTTAGAGAACTTAAAGAGGATATTAAATAGCAACAAAATGACACAAAAAAAGTATGACACTCATTGGTAAATAAGTGGAATTTACCTTTGATATTAAATATGGTTCAAAATACAAATATCAACTTCAATGTGAGATACCACATTAAAAGAAGAAATTATAACATCACATGGTTCTCTTAATAAATACAGCAAAATAATTTAACTTTGAACATACTTTCAAGATGAAAACTCCAACAATTTAGGTATATAAGGAATGCAGAAAAATCAGAAACTTTGAATATTATTGGTTGAGACAGAAACTGCTACATTCTCTATGGAAAACCTCAAAAAATTGAAAATAGAATTGCCATGTGTTTCAGCTATTCCACTTCTGAGTATTTATCCAAATGAAATGCAATTAGGGTCTTGAATAGCTATTAGCACTCCTATATTTATTGTAGCACTATTCAAAATAACCGATATGTTGAAACAACCTCAACATCCATTGTCAGATGAAAAAATAAAGAAATGGTGGCATGTGCATACAGCAGAATACTATTTAGTCTTTTCCCAGAAGGAAATCATATAATATGCTGCAATATGAATAAACCTTGAGGATATTATTTTAAGTGAAATAAATTAATCACAGAAATACAAATACTACATAATTCCATATATATAAGCTAGGTAAGATAATCAAATTCACAGAATATAAAAGTGGGGGACTAGAGAGAAGGGGAAATAGGGAGCTACAAATCAATAGGCATAATGTTTCAATCAAGCAAGATAAATAAGCTCTAAAAAGCTGTTTTACAACATAGTGCCTATAGTTAATAATAATACAGTATACACTTTAAAAATGTTGATAAAGTAATTTCATGTTAATTTTTTTCCACAATAATTTTTAAATGAAATGCTTACACTGTCAAGTTTTAAGATACATGAAAATTGGACACACATTTTTGGAAATGTCTAACAGTCACAAATAAATTTTGTGAATTAAACCTAGGGTTGAAGTAAGAAATGTGACACTACTTACTGTTAATAAGACAGGAGCAATTGCTCCCAATATGAATTCCTGTTAAAATTTAAGATAAAATATAAAGAACACAATCACAATAGATGAAAATTTCAGAAAGCAAAAGATAACAATCTACGGGGTCCTACCAACATGCCATCTAATGTGAAAAAAAAATGGAAACAGATCTAAAATCCTCGTGCATGACTAATTATTAATGTATCAGTTAGAATGTACATTCTGATGTTAGTAACAGAAATCTAGGCTTATTTCTCTCTCACACAAGAGAAGAGCAGAAATTGATATTGCCAATTGATATGGTATGGAAACTGACATGATATGGTGGTTCTACAGTCATCATAAGTCAAGGATCTTTCAGCCTTTCTGTGCCCTCATGTTTAAGGTTGTCCCAAGCTCCAAGAGGACTTTTGGAGCTCTAGTCATCACATTCACATTTCAGGAAACAAGAAAAAGGCAGATGGCCAGGGATAGGAAGGTTTTTCCCAGATATTCTGCCCAATGACATGCACTAACATCTCACTGTCTACACCTATCAACAGAGAATGCTAAATGATGTAGATTTTCAATTGTGGAAGATTGGTGAGGAAGAGGAGAGGGATAATTTTTATAGCACCAATATTAGAGGAAAAGATTCATTATGTCTTTTTGCCTAATAGAATGCAAAATGGTAACTGTAGATGTTTTTTCCAGTTAGGTGACAGTAATAGCAAAAGCAAAGAACTAAGTATTTAGCACATGTCAGCCAATGTTCTAATTACTTGTATTAATTTATGTACTACTTATAATAACGGTATAAATAAATAACTTATAATAACCATATAAGTAAATTTATACCATTTAAAGTCAAGAAATTAAAGCACAGAGTTTAAGAAACTTGCTCAGGTATAGAACTGGTTAAGTGTCAGAGCTAGGACTTGAACTCACGTAGTCTACTTGACTACATTGAAAAGAATGTTTTATTTATGAAAAGAATGTTTTATTTATATAAGTAAATTAATAGTATTATATGTAAAGAAAAAAACAAGTGAGTGATGCAGGAAGGTAAAGTTGTCCTGAAAATTACAGTGGCTCTTAATGTTAGCCACATTTTTTTCTAAGTAACAAAAATCTGTTATTTTTGATAATAAAGAATCATATCTTTGATATTTTCTGAATTCACCCAAGTCCTCATGATATATGGATATTGCTTTTATAATAACAAAGAAAATATTTAGTAAGATAACAACACCTTGACCAAAAAAGGAAAAGAGTATTTAATTGCTAAGCATGACAACAAGTATGTAAAACATGAGATTGAGGGCGAACAGCATTTTACTCTTCATAAATGCTGATAACACCCAATCATTGATGCATATAGAGCAATGTCAGTTAATGCACTTAAATGTAATTCTCTAAAGACAAACACTATTGAACAACAAGCTTTCTGTAAATAGCCATCAACTTAAATGCTGGGTGTTTAAGCAATGCACATTAAATTCATCTCAACCAGGCACAAATTCTAATAACAATGTTTATTGGAAACACTACATTGTGGTTCAAGAATCCTTAAAGAATTTTTCAGTCACACTGACATAGACTGATTTTTTTTTTTAAGTTACAAGGTGTGTGGGGAGAAGGAATGACTTCTATGATCCAAAAGACAATTATGCTCAACTTCCAGCTCTCTATCACTATCAATGTGATAATGTGATAAAGACAAATCTTTATGTTAATGGAAAAGAAAAAAGGGTTCTGGTAACTACTGAAAGGGTGGCTGACTAAGCATTGTACAAGAATACACTTTGTTTTATAGGTCTTTTATGCAAAGCCATTTCAATATAATCTGTGACAACTGAACATTATTGAACCTAAGTTTGGGGCTTGGGTCTTTTACATAAACAGCAAAACAAGAGCAATAAAACAAGTCATAAAAAACTTTTCAAGAATTGATTCTAGTGCAAGACCTATTCAATTACAGGACTTTAGAACTGAGAGTGTTTTCAAACAAAACTGTTCTACCTTACTCCCAAATTATAGACCTTCTTAAAAGAAAATTACCATCAACTGGGGAAATGAATAGAAAACATTTAGATAGTAGTGGAGCATCCAAAACATGAGCTGCAGGGTTCTGTTAAATGGGATAGATGGAACAGATGGAGCTAGGACTTGAATCAGAGGGTGAGAAATCAGCTAAGTTATGAACAGGCTGATCTATCTCTTCTAAAGAACTACAGTGAGGGAACATGGGGAGTTGAGAAAGGGTAAATCTCAGAAAGGTCAGATTTTAGGGTCAATATATCAAAGTCAAGTTTAGATACTTATCTGAAACGTCTACAGACAACTTTTGTTGCAAAGCTGAGTATACGCATTAACAAAAATACTAGCTCACTTGAGATATTGTAGGTTTTGTTGCTGTTTTCACTTTTCATTTAGGCAGAACTATCCAAATCTGAGCCTATGTAAGCCATCTGAGGATGGTTCTATGTGTTCCCCTTCTCTTCTAAAACTAGAAATTAAAGATATTCATCTCCTCAATTTTCAACTGTAAGAGATACTTATGTAATACTTTGTCTTATTAAATTGAAAGATATTGAAGGGGACTCTTGGTTTATTGTATTACACTCACAAAGGAAGAAGAAATGATATTCTTTTTTTATCATTTAGCATTTTTGTCAGATGCTTTAAATAAATGTCAAAGAACCATACTTTCTAGGAAAGTACTCAATTAGCTATTAACTTTAGTTCCATAGAATACTCGAAACTGATTATAATAGGTGATGTTTATACTCTTTTCATTGTCTTTCTTTAAAAGGAGAAATTATGTAAATATAAAATTGCTTCATTTTATTCTAAACAAACCCTTCATTGATCTACATAAACAAAGTTTCACTTAGGATACTTTTGGGGCATGATTTTCATAACCCTTAAGTAGACTGGTAAGACAAAAAATGTGTTATAGGAGAAACAAGGAGGTCAGTGACAGAAAAAATGAATTGAATACATGAATTTAGGCATCAATTGTAAGATTATCGAGTGTTTTCCAATTTTCATATATTGTTCTATTTTCCTCACTTTTAAAGAAGTGATCTAGTCTGTTATGCATGGATGCCTTAAAAGGAAAGTGTAGTAGGTACCTTTTGAAGTTTATCATCTTGCCCCTTCTTAGTGGAGGTGTGTGGTAGAGACTAGCAGAAGCTATAAATTGTTCCCCATTATCTTTTTCACCTTCTCCCACAGTTACTGAAGTCATGGCTATACAAATAGCTCCCCAGAATGAAACACTACCTTCCCAAGCATTCCTTGCAATGCAGTGAGAGAACTTACTAAGTGCTGGCCAATGGTACATAAAGAGACACTTTGCTTTGGTAGCCTCTGTGAACTCTCATAAAAGTACAGCTGCAAGACACACTTGCTTCCTTTATTATTTTTTTCCACTAAAGCTGAGCTCTAAAATGTAAATTGGGCCATACTTAGGAATTCAGAGAGATGAATTGGAAGAAGGATGGATTCCTCAGAATTTGTAAAGCAGATCTCCTTGGTGAAACTTCCTGACCTTTCTATGGATAAAACATATCACATCATTCTCAATACTGTTTCTTAAACCTGCTAAGCTTTCTCCTGCCTCAGGGCTATTGTACTTGTCCTTCCCTATGGCCAGATCACCTTTGTCTGGTATATCTTTATGACTTGGTTCTTATTTCTATCTCCTTACTGCTTTCTCAGAGCATTTCCCTCACTACCCCATTCATATTACAACTACTAGCATTTCCTCTTTCACTTTCTCCCTTTATTTGCTTTACAAAACTTACTATCTACCATACTATAGGTTTCCTTATTTTTCTTGTTTACTGTCTTTCTCCCTTACTAAAATATATGACTCGGTGGAGACAAAAATTCTTTGCCTGTTTTGTCTGTTCATATTCCCAACACTAAATCAATGGTCACACGTTTCATTAACCCTTTGCACTCTGCTGTCCCCTCTCAGGGGACATCGGAATTCTAGCATATCACTCGCATGTCCCCTCTCAGGGGACATTGCAGTTTATCCCTTTGCACTCCGCTGTCCTCTCTCAGAGGACATCGGAATTCTAGCATATCACTCGGATGTCCCCTCTCAGGGGACATTGCAGTTTATTAGTGATTACGGGGAATTGAGTTATTTCAACACAACTTTTTGAGACATGCATGTTTCCCTGAAGTTTTATCTTGAAATGGCACAAGAAATTAAATCAAAATATGGTAAAATTACTAAGATATATACAAGAAATGTCAGTGGGTTTTGTGTTGGACGAGAACGTGCACTAATCAGCCTGCAATGCATATTGGGGAGTGTTACAAAACTTATCATACTTTACAAAATTATAAACAATAAAATATTGGGGTTTTTTTTGCAAAAGTACATTCCTCGATGTCACCCAATTCATATAAGTCCAATATCATTATAATACGCTACTTGGTTCCAAAATTATACTAAATAATACGAGGGTCTGTAAATGCACGTTTCCGCCGCAAAGTAGCATCGAGTAGCTGGTAGCCAATGTCCAGAATGGTTTGGAGTGCAAAGGGTTAAATGTTTGTTAAATGAATGAAACTGAAGTCAAAGTGCAGATGTCAAAATGAAGGAGTGACCTCAATGGCAGGACATCACTGAATTTTTCTGATTCCTATTACACTTAGGCTTTTGAAACACAATCTGTGCCATCTCATTGTCATCTTCACATGTAACATCTTCTAACCCTCATTAAGAAACTGCTGCAGTAGGTATTCTTTTCCCATTTTTACAGAGGAGGAAGCTGAGGTATAAAAGAACATTTTGAAGCAAGTGAAATATGAATTTTCAGAGAGGACAATGACTAGATTATTTTCTCTCCACTTCATGAAAACAGGTGATGTAGGGGCATCTTCACAGAGTCTAAATAAGACAAATGACAAGGCACTTGTCTTAAAGGGGCATCTTCTTCCCTCTATACATAGGATAAATAGGTAACTTGACTGAAAAAAAAATACTTAAAAAAAATTTACATTGGTGATCCTAAGAAAATAGCAGTCACCAATAAAATACAGTGAAAATTACATTCACAACAGCAGCCACGACCAGCAAGTCTGTGCTGGCTGGCAATCTGAAAAAGTAAAAATACATCAAAATGAGGAAAAAGAAAGAAACCTTCAAATTACTTCTGATTCTTCAGTTACAACAGAATTAAATCATATTTTTTTATCTGTGTCCAAATTCTGTAAGTGGCATCTTACCAAAACAGACATTTGTTTGCTCTCATTATGTGTGACCTTTATATGTGAATAGAATTATAGATATAAAAGAAATAAGATGCTGATAGCTTTAAATCTTCTCCAATCCAATGGATAAAGCAATGCCTGACTACTCTTATTACACTGGTCAACACTGAGATCATTACTGACTTAAAAGGCCCCTAAGCTGTAGTATCTTGGTGTGCTGAACATGAATATAACCCTGAAAAATTTTTATTAACTCTCGTTTGGAATACATTTCATACAATTCATTTTATAAGTTTCATTGTGTAAATGTATCCAGTAGGACAGCAACAACATCCTCAATCAGCCTAGAATGATGTAATATTGCATAATAATTTTGCAGCCTAGAATGATGTAATATTGCATGGTATTGCATAATACCATCATGCACACATCATCCAGAGTTGATTGCATAATTTTCTGATGCAATGCAATACTACTGCCAGGCGGCTGCTGAAGTAAGCTTACGTCAACAGCACACTAAGAAGTCCTGTCAGAAAGGTTGAGCATTGAAAATATTTCAGACTTTGTGCAAGACAGTTTAAGCTACTGTTCCATAGAACTGTTATTATTTTATCCATTTAGGCAGAATACAGAACAGCAATGGCTCAAAAGTGCATTAATAGCATGGACAATTTCTGCTCTATTTGTGGGGAAGTGACATTTGCCAACCAGAAGAAAAGGATCACTTCTCACGTGAAGAAGGCTTATCATCTTTACTTCGGATGCAAGGTTGGTGACCAAGACAAGCCTTGGGCCCCACATATATGCTGTGCTACATGGACAACACAGCTTTCACAGTGGTTCCATCTATTCCAGCAGCGCATGCTGTCCACATGAAAGAGACATATGATAACTTAAAGCAGTTACTGAATTCCATTGAGTATAACAAGTACAGCTGGCACGTCTGTGGTGATTTGAAGCTAGTTGCCCTTTTAATGGGACTATAGCAGGGATATACAAGATACATGTGTTTCTTATGTGAGTGGATAGCTGGGCAAGTGAACTGCACTACTTGCAGAAAGAATGGACTCGCAGACAAATTGTAGCAGTTGGAGAATATTCAGCACCAAGCTCTGGCTGAGGCTCACAAAATCCTGCTACCACCCCTTCATATCAAACTAGGTTTGATGAAGAATTTCGTGAAAGCCATGGACCGGACCTCACCAGCTTTCCTATACCTGCATGAAAAATCTCTTCGACTCAGTGAAGCAAAGATTAAAGAGGGAGTTTTTGTGGGTCCTCAGATTTGAGAACTCTTCAAAGATGACTGGTTCAACAACTTGCTGCAGGGTGATTCAAAACAAGCATGGAATGCTTTTTCGCCTAGTGTCTACAAACTTTCTTGGGAATGTTAGGGCAGAAAACTACAAGGAACTAGTAGAAGACATGCTGATGCAGTATCAGAAATTTGGCTGCAGTATGTCTCTAAAGATCCACTTCCTTCATTCCAGCTGGATTTCTTCCCTGAAAACTGTGGTATGGTTAGTGATGAACATGGCGAACATTTTCATCAAGATATCACTTCAATGGAGCAAAGATACCAGGGAAAATGGTCCACTACAATGTTGGCTGACTACTGCTGGACACTCCCCAGAGATGCTCCTGAACAGCTGTACAAGAATCAAGTGAAGAAATCTAAGAAGTAGTCTATGACTTGATTTTTTACAGGTATTAACCATAGGCTTATTACTATTGGCATGCATTTCATGATGTGAACATCCATTTACTGCAGATTACAAAAAAACGAGAGCTAAAATTAGAATTTGATTGTCATATTCATAGGAAATGACTAATTTTATTTCAGTAACATGACTTTTGTAAAAATTTATTGACCAGTGCTATTATTAACATTATTTCAAGCCTCTGCTCAAGGTTGTTTGAACAGGTGTAGAATGTGTGAAAAGAAAATAGATACTCCAGTCGGACAGAGCTGGATTCATGTATCTTATCCCTAATATATGAGTGATACTATCATGGATAAATTACTACATTTCTATTATCAACTGTCAGTATTTTCCATACCAGTAACATGAGAAAATTAATATTTACATTCAAGAATTATTACAAGAAATGGAAACAACAACATATTAAAGTATATGTATAGGACTGATTCAGGATGGGTGTTCACAATGAGTAATCATCATTATGATAGTTTTGAAAAGTCAGCCCATGAAATATTTTCCTCTCCATCTCCTTTGCTAGGAGGTGAATTGTACTTTTTTTCCCTCCAGATCCTTAGGGATTCTCCTGATTCAAAGAATAGGTCAGTTCTTATAACTTATTGTTCATAAGGTTTTACTTAGTATACTATTCAGATCCAATTTCCAAAAATATCACTTTTTTTCTTTTGATTAAAGAATCTAATCAATAAATTGTGATTCTATCAGGAAAAAAAAATTGATTGAAAGCATATGGAATCTTTGAAAGAACCTGATCACAAAAGATGTGAATGTCTCTTCTATAAACATATTTATTCCCTTTCAAATTGAAATGTTCCAGATGTTTTTAGGCAACACTCCTCCAGTGCAGCTGGTATCTCTAGCAGTGTACCTGGGATGTTCTGACACATCAGTCATTCTAAGAGATGTGCTAAATAAAATTTCGTGCAAGATGTTCATCTGGGCTATCAGCAGTTAGCTGATAAAAGATGAAATAATTCTGGTGAAATTGAGAAATAGCCACTTTAGTATTTGTTCTTGGTGTGTAAGATAGTACTAGATATTCATTTAAAAAACTTGTTTTCCAAGTGCCATTTGTTTTGAAAGTGCCACCACGCAAGTCAGCTGCCTTCAAGGAAAGTCATTAGATTACATTTGTAATCTGGTCTTTGAATAATGTAATCATACTAGACTTTACCCCAAGTTTTCCTTCAGCTAAGAATGCAAGGAAAATGGCTCAAGATTTAGTTCCAAAAAACTAAAACAGTGAATTCAAGATGAAAATATTTCAGACAACCTACATAGAAAATCTGTAATGATGAACACTGCAGTCTCTATAAAATATTGACATGATAAAGTTCTTAACTGCTTACTCCTCTACAGGTATGCAAAATCATTTCCTTTCTGTCTAAATACAATACACTTCATTTCCTATCTACAGTCAACTTTATTTTATCTATTCAATCTTACTATGATTGTTTCAACTGGTTCAAGTCTAAAAAACCTCTACTGGCTTCTTAAAAACAAGAACTTTCCTCAAATTTGCAACCCCATTACCCTAGTCCCACCCTCTAGTTCTCATTTTCCTTCTAAATTCAAGATTTTCAAAAGAAAGTTTGAAAATCACCGCCCCCACTTCCTCACAACACTACAGAAAATATGCTACAACTAAATTCACCAGAAAACCTTTTGTTGTCAAGAGCTATGGACTTCTACTTGACCTCTTATTTCTCACTTTTGTTTATTCACTTACACTCTAAAAACCACACTTCTCTTGGTTTCCATGACAACAGACCCTCTGATTTTCATGCTACCTCCCTGGAGCCTCCTTTTCAGTCTAATTTTCAAGTTTTTCATCCTCTACTTGTTCTACAGAATTTCACCCTTAGTCCTCTTCTCTACAACTCTCCTTGACAAGTCATCCATCATTACCCTGGCAACAGTGAGTAATTCCCAGTCATCATTTATCTATCACCCCTTACCTTCCGTTTTCACTATGTTCCCTATTTCAGGTAATAGCTTCATCATCCACTGAGTTGCTCAAGTGGGGCACATCAGTTGCTCTGACTTGTTCCTCTCCCTCATTCCCCCATATACAAAAAAAACCAAGCAGATACATTTGTTCCTGTCTCCTAAATACCTCTTGAAACAATTTACTTCTTTTTATCTCTTTACCCAGAACACTACCCTCTCCATCTTGAATGACTGCAATAGACCAGTCTTCCTCTTCCTAATTTTGTCTCATCTCTATTCATTCTTCACACTGCAATGAGAAATAAATTTTCTATGCACACAATGTTTCTAAAATGATGTCACAATCCTGCTTAAAGTGACTCCATGGGGTTCTCCTGCCCACAAACTATATTTTAAGCTACTTTATTTTATTTTATATTATCAGTGATCTAACCCAAATTAAACTACTTACCTCATCTCCCCTTTTGACTCCAAGTTATATCGAATTAATTGCAACTTCATGAATATGATACAGTCTCCACCTTTCAATGTAATTCATGATGCTCCTTCTCTTGGACTGTCTCCCCATCTACTATCATTCCACCAGCATCTATTCTTCCTCTATATAGATGCCACCTGTTATCTTCTCAGACCCACTTCCTTCTCAATGCTAGGTTAGACATTCTTCCTGTGAACTTGCATATCCCACAAGGATTATGGCATGAGAGCACCACCTTACTGTGTTTTAACTACTGGTGTGTCACCTCCTTCCTCCACACTACATTAGCTTAAAAGCTGTTCTAGGGCAGTGACAACGGTATGTATATGTATGTTAGCAATTTATAGTAACACATATTCTGCCTCTCCACCACCCATCATATTTAGACTGGAAGTCTTTCAAGGGCAAGGCTCAAATTTAATAGAATTTCATATAATTACAGAAAATAAAATGTATTTCATTTAATCAGAAAATGAATTCTTATGACAGATTATAGATGACCACAAATTCTTAGATACTCTTTCAACTGAGTGTGCAATCTACCTTCCATTCCTCTGGGTCAGGAAGTCTGTGACTGCTTTGACCAATGGAATATGACAGAAGAGAAACTATGTCGGTTTCTCTAACCAGATGTTAAGAGTCTGCTATCTTCTACTTCCTTTATTCTGAAACACTTATTTTTGAAGCTCTGAGTTACCATCTATGAAGTTCAACTCCTCCATGGAGATACCCTAACATAGCTTGGAAAAATCACCCCAATACAATCCATATTTTAAGTCATATTCACTAAGGCACCAGTGAAGCCCTTGCAATTCTTCCAGACTAGACTATCCATCAGTCACCAAGTGACTCAGTCTATGCCATGTGGGCAACAGAATTGCCAGCAAAAACATGTCCAAATTATTAATAGGTGGCAAGTATAATAAACAATTATTATATATTGCCACCAAGTTTGGGTTGGTTTGTTTACAGAGCAATAGACAACTAGAAACATTTAGGATGCATGAATTGCTTTCTAAGTGCTTTTTTTTTTCTAGAATACTCATCCACAATCTTTGACTTCCTTCACATTACTGAATTTTTGATTTTTGACATTCTGATAGCCTTGAAATGGTACTTTAGGTTTTTAATCTGAGTTCTTAAGAGGTTGAAATGTTCTTTCCATGTTTGCCATTCTGGTTCACTATTCTGTGATATTCTTGTTCATAATATTTAGCCATTTTTCTTTTTTGTTCTCTTCTTTCATGTTAATGGTTTATGAGAGTCTGTTACATATTATTGGACACCAGCCTTTTATAGGTTACATGTGCTATAAATACATTATCCCAGTTTATGGCTTGACTTCTCCCCTTTTTATATTTAATTTGATGAAGTTTATTATAATATAACTTATCAGTCTTTCTTTTCAGGCTTATGCTTCTTCAAGCTAATAGGAAATAATAGGAGTCAACTATATGGTGATGGATAGAATCCAGACTTTTGGTATGGAAAATAATATACATATGTTGATTTATAAAGCTGTACATCTGAAATTTATAAAATATTAAAACAATATTACTTCAGTATAATTATTTGCCTAATTTTTCTATTTTTAAAAATGCATTGATTATTACATATTATAAGTGATAATTAAAGTCTCTCAGTTCTCTCTTCTTTTGTATTCCACTCATTGAGTTTATAAATTCAATTACTGTATTCATATTTCTAGTTTAATTTGTCCATTTTCAAATATTCAACTTCTATAGCCTTTTGTGGCTTTTTTTGGTAGATTCTTCTCTCTTAAAAGCTTTTTAAACCATTTTACCCATTTATTGACTGCTTTGTATCTTTGAAAATCTAATTCTGTTGCTATTTCTACTGATATCAACAAAGGTTCATCTCTTTGTATGTTAATTCTGGTGTGCAGGAGTATGTTCTTGGAACTTTCTCTGCAGAAAATATTTAAGTCCTGTATCTAAAGGGTGGTGTGTTCCTCCAGAGAGGATTTGTGTTTACTTCTGCCAGGTGTCTGAAGGCATTACCAACCTGAGACAGTTTTAAACATGAATTTTGCCTTCATGTTTTGTTTTACTTTGTTTTTTTAATCATATAACAATATGAATTTCTAGCCCAACTTGCATTAGTACAATTTTGGGTTCAGATTTCTCAGGGAGGTCTTTTTTAGTTCTCTGAGTCAAAGTGAAAGAAGTCATGTTGCTCACTGTCTCGTTTCAAGGAGTATTTTCTTCCTACTCTGCTCTCTGAAAGTGTCATTCTAGAGAATCCAGCATTGTGAAATGGTGTCTGATTTGACATCACACACTTTTTTCCTCAAGTTAGATCACCCGACACCTTCATATGACCTAATAAAACCAGGGTTCGGGCTCCCAAAGCCAACAGATACTCCTGGGTCAAATGCCAGCTCGAGCACACATTCATTCTGTTAATTTACATTTATGCATTATTTCTCACATCTAGAATTTCCTTTTTCCTGAAAATTTGGCTATTATCACAAAATATTTTTAATTGATTTCAGCATTTTAGTTTGGCTACCACCGACAGGGTTTCATAGAATGTCTAATTCATAGGAATACATCAGCATGGGCATGGATTTCTGTTGATTCAGTATCACTCACCTGTAACCCCTTTGCAAGATGACTGACCAGACATTAAAAGAAAATTCTATAACTGGGGGGCAGAACTGTTTCCTACAAGAAGTCAATTTACCCACACATCTCATGTCCATGGATAAAGTTTGATAAAAGTTTGATCCTCTAACATTGTTGTTTTAGACAATTCAAACTAGTCTGTGCTTTAAATGAAATATCAAAACATTGTCTTTTTTTTATTATCTGCAGTATAAGTAAAATTCACTTTAAAATTTTCTTAGATGCTACACTTTTGAACTGCTTTTACAACCATGATGAAGGAAAAAAGAAGATACCATGTTGCTAGGGCAGGTGAAGCAGAAATACAGAAGGTAACTAAACATCTTGGGGACTATTCTCAGAAGGTGATACATTCTTGTAGTGACACCAACACTGGCGGAGTATACAACAACTAACACCTTTGCACAATGTTTGAGGTTTTCAATGCATTCTAATTTTTGCTGCAAGTATAAAAAGGAGATATAAAATTCACTTTAAAATTTTCTTAGATGCTACACTTTAATATTTGCATAAATTTGTTTTTACTTTTGGAATATTTTTAGGAAAAAACATCTTAGCAATAATAGTACAGATATGAAATAAAAACAGACGAATACAAGAACACAATAAAAACCACCCATACTTCTACCCTCAGAGAGAACATCTGTTGGCATTTGCTTTATTTTTGCATTTATTTACATTTATTTATTTATTTTATTTCCATTTTATAAATTGTTATCATGCTACATATGCTGTTTTATGTCCAGTTACTTTCACATTAAATTAATTCTTGGTATTACTGTCTCATCACTAGATATTTTTCCCAGAGAAATTAAATGTGTCACAGATGTGTTAAATTTTCATTTATTCATAATTTTTTTTGTTATTATAAATTACACTGTTAAGAAATCCTTAAAATCAATTGTCTTCATTCATTATTATTTCCTACAATAAATTCCTTAAGGTTTAATAATTGGTGAAAAATGCATTTCCTTTAAATGTTATTTAAATAATTTATCTACATATACATGAATATAAAGTCTCATATTATGAACAAGAATCATTTATTCCCTGATGCCTTATTTTGTTAGAAGGAATCATGGGTGAAATATATTTTCTTCATGTTAAATATTAATAAGCTCCCTAAGAATTGTATCATCTTATTTTCCTTCTCCTTTTGTACATTTAGCTCATACACAAATTAAAATACCAACAGAAATCTCCCTGTGGAGAAATTGAAATGGTATTTCTTTTATTCACTGGTCTTGAAACCAGGGCACTTTTCATGATCACTTTTCATCCTTTTATGGCAGGAGGTATGCAGGGCAGGCTATTACCCAATAACCAGTCGATATTAATATACGAAAAGCTTGGCTAGTGAGCTCAACCCCAATGATACGGATAAATGAATTACAAATGACACATATAGTAAGATGTACACAAAAGATCTGAACATTGATGATAGTTTTGGCAAAAATAAATATATACTGCCGTACTTTTTCCTTGACATTCCCAAACTAATTAGAAAAGGTGATAATTTTCTTCATTGCAAATCTGACATTCACTATACCATTAAAGCCTTCTTACAGGGACTTGAGAATATGCCTACCAACCAAGCACACACATGGCAGGTGAAAATTATCAGTAAGTTAGCATTTCTCATATATAGAACTCATATCCAGTTTATGACAATGAAACAGAAAATAAACAAAGCAAAAAAGCCATGCACACAATCCAAAAAGGTATTACTTAATCTCATTTATTAAAATGCATGTACTTCCTGAAAAGACCTCAGATCCTCATCCAGACAATATGTATTATTATTTTAGTTAAATTTCTAACTAGATCTTAATCATGTTTTCCAGTGAGTCATAGATTAGATAAGGGAAATCAGAAATGCCAGGAGAGTATCAGGACTGGACTCCAGGTGACTGAGGTCATCCAATGCATTCATTGTTAGAGTCAACCTCCCCTTGTGGAGACCCCAGCACAAATCCACTGCTTACAGCACACAGAGTTCATACACTGACTCAGAGTCATCAAGAGGTGCTAAGTTATATTTAGTATAGAAATTTGAGGTCTGTTTCAAAAAGAACTTGTTTGAAATGATGTTTTTTATTTATATATAATATATATAAATATTAATATATAATATATTTAATATATAACATATATTATATAATATATTAATGTGTATAATATATATTATAAATAATATATATTAAGATGATATATATTATAGATAATATAATATATGGATAATATATAGGTATATATGTAATATATATGTGTAATATATATATTACTTACATATATATATTACATCATTGTTCATTCAGGTTTTTTTTTTTTTTACAATGTTTGCTTTCTTTTCTCAGGTGTAGTCCCCCTACTATTTCCACCACCAGTTCACCAGTGCACCATCACCATAGTCCCTTATGCTCTTCCTGCCCTCATTTTGAGCCCTCTCCCTCCACCTCCCCTGCAGAATGTCTCTAAATTATAGTTGTCTGTTTAATTTTGTTTTGTTATATTGTCTTGTACTGCTATTGTTTTTTTCCCTCAATTTAGTCAAAGGTTTATATGGATTTTATTATTAACTCACTCGATATATGTTTTAATTTCTGACCTATAGTAATATCTACTTCTGATCCTAAATAAAATGGTAAATATTCATTAACAATTAGAAATTCTGTCTATTTACCTCATTTTCACCTTAATTGCTTTTCCATAGATCAGAATTTTCAGCAGCTTAAGTTATAACATCAGAAGTAGCCAAAGGACCTCAGGAACTAACTTCATTTACTCAAATATGAATAGGCGCAATTTTTCAAATCACAGATAATTTCCTAGAGTGACCTTACTAGGTCACACTAATTAAAATCATCCTACAAAAGAAAGTATACTTTCTTTATATGTTACTTTCTATATATTTTCAATAAATAGACAATATATCTGCCTATGATAATGCAGAAATCTTTAATATTATTATTGTACAGGCACTAACAATTAAGAATTTTCAAGTAAGTCGATAAAATGTAGTATATAAATGCTTAGAATATGGGGTCTCCCTAGTGGTACAACAGGTTAAGACCCAGCACTATGAAGCTATCCAGAGCCACTGCAACACGAGTTTGATACCCGACCAGGGAGATTCCCAAATGGCGCAACAGACCTCACCTGGAGCAGCAGACCTCACCTGTCTCGCCCACTGCTCCCCTCAGCAGTGTATTTCAGTAGATCTGCCTGTTCTGCTCCCCAGTCTGTCTCTGCTGAATCCTCTCACCCCCCCCCCACACCTCTGGTCTACACCCCAGCTTGTATGCATAAATAAATAAATCTTTAAAAATAATAAATAAATGGTCAGAATAAATTTTTGTTGATTTGACAGGAATTTGTGGACATATGACATTGAGTACAATTGAAGTTAAAGTCATATTTTTTTATCAACATGGCTTTTTTTTAAGTGACATGGCTACTATAAACTTATTCCATCAGCTCTCATCTGGGCCCCTACTGCTTCTCAGCTAGTTTTATTCATTCCTTACTGATTCTCCAGGTTGGATTCCTAAAGACAAATCATTTTTCTGAGATTCTTAGTCCCTTTCCCACCCTATCTTTCTCCCTCAACCTCCTCCTAATTTATCTCCTGCTTTAAAAATAATTGTGGAGGAATCCAGCAAGATGGCAACAGAGTGAAAATGTCAGGCATATCTCCTCCATATGTTCATACCCAAACTACAATAAAACAAAGTCAACAACCCCTGAAAGATGAATGGATGACCACTGTATACATCAAGACAATGGTGTGGCTGAAAGTAGAAAAAACTAATCAAATTGTGTTTTTAGTGACACTAGAGCAGCACAGTCCATGAGAGGAAGGGGGCTGCTGTACTGCACCCCTCTGCTATGTTAACTCAGGAGCACATGGCCAAGTCAGAGACTCTGGAGAACACGCACTGCACTAGAGAAGAATATGCAGAGTTGAGATGCAGAGCAGAGGGCTCACTACTGGAGAATACTCATAAGGGTATAGAGTAACAATTATTGGCATAAGCCTGAGCCTCCTAATGAGGAAGAGTTGAACCCCAAACCAACAAAGGAAAGCCAGAGGAGACTACCTGTATCTCCACAGAGAAGAGGGAACTATTTGCAGCATGAGGCTGTGATAGTCAAATGACCTGCCTTACCCAACCCAAGGCCAAAACTGAGACAACAAAATGTTCTCACCAATGACTGCTTAAACACCTAGAATCATCATAACAGGAGCAAGCACCCTAGAGTAAGGCTCAAAAAGCAAAGAGAGTTGTGGATTGTGGCTCAGTCTCAAGCATAGCCCTTATCTATCAACATTCATAGTGCTCAACCACAGCCTGAGGCTGAGGCTGGCAGAAGACAATAGGAGACATTTTGGTCAAGGAGTTGGGCGAGGGCAGGGGATCACCGTGGATCCTCCTGCACCACCATCATACAACCCAGGAACCTACACCACTGTGGAAAGCTTGATATGCGATGCTCACTGAAGGCCAACCCGCCACACTATGCTGCCCCAGTTACTTCCAGCCTTACGGGCATCAGTACTTGGCTATAGTCTGTGAAATAACAGACACCTAGAGAGTCTAGTTTAAAAAACCTAGGATAATACCCAGCTTCTTGTAGGAGGGGCATAAAGCCAATTTATTAATATAAGTAAAGGAAATTCCCTATTATAGCCCATGAAAATTATATATTTTTTTTAAAATATCACAAATGCTGGAACAAAAAGCAAATCCCAGATGTCTCAATCTAGCAGAATGTAGAATGAGTTAGAAGCATTTAAGATAACATGTTTACTGAATTAAGAAATGATAAAGAAAAAAGATTATGTAAAACTCCACAAAGATCTAGAAAACATGAGGTTGCTACAAACAGAACTAACGGATCTAAAAGATATTATAACCACATTCAAAAATATAATAGAGGGCCTCAACTATTGACAAATATATGTAATGGAGAAAATTGGTGAGCTTGAAAGCACAATGGTGAAGAACGTACAAACAGAACAACAAAGAGAAAAATGAATTTTAAAAAAGGGAAAACAGTATAAGATCTCTTTGGGATAACCAAAAGAAAAGTAACATCCATATTATGGATGTCCCAGAAGGAGAAGAGAAAGGGAAAGACATAGAAAATTTATTTAAGTAAATAAATGCTGAGAATCATCTCAGTCTGGGAAATGAGCCAGACATGCTGATCCAAAGGGCCCAAAGAGTTCCAAACAAAATAATACCAGAAAAACACATTCCAAGAAACATTATAATAAAACTGTTGAATGTAAATTGGTATAGCTATTACAGAAAGCAATGTGGATTTACCTTTAAAAATGAAAATGGAAATACCATAGGATCCAGCAATTCCACTCTTAGGTACTTGTCCAAAGAACATGGAATTGTCAACTCAAAAACCATATACTCTACCATGTTTACTGCATAATTATTTAAAATAGCAAGGATATGGACACAATCTATGCATCCAGTGATAGAGGACTGATCAGAAAGATGTGGTATATCCACACAATGGAATAGTATTCAACCATAAATAAAGACCAAATGTTGCCATTTGTAGCAAAACAAACAAAAGAGACTTGAGCAAACTGTGTAGTAAAGCAAGTTAGAACGACAAATATTGGACATTTATAGATCAGACAAATCAATAACTATCTTTCATACATCAAAGCTATCAGTACCTGTAATTAGCAGCTCTATGATCTGTATTACCCCCATCATCCCAGAATTAGAAATTCAGCACTTCACTTCATGGAGGCAGTTAGGGTCTCCTTGGACTTATTACCTTCCATACCTCCAGCAACACCCCGATCACGGTCACAATTTAGATCTTTTTCTGCTGCTCTTCAATAACCTACAGCTCAGTCACAGTCTTCAAAAAGGAAGGAGTCATAAAATTCTACATGGCGCAATTTCTCCAGTTTTTTGGGGGAACTTCAGCTGTGGTCCTCCAAAATTTCTCAAACTGTGACTTATATTACTCACTCTAGTTTATCTTCTCCTTTAGTCCCCTATGATCGATCGTTGGTCCACACTGCTTTGCTCTAACAATAGCCTCAGAAACTCAATATGACTTCCTGACAAAATCAGTGGTCTGTGTTTAGGTTGTTATATTATTTGACTGGACAACATATCATTGAAAATTCCTCCCCTAACATTCTTCCACCCATTTTTAATCTCTCCACATTAGAACTTTCTAAAGTGTTTTCTTCAAATAAGTAGTTAAAAAAGATGAAATTCAAAAGAATACTCATGGATAATAACTTTTCCTAACACTGCTTCTTTGGAAGATTCACCATCCTTAGTAGCATATGAAAGTTTCTGTGAAATCTGACAATAAAAGAAACTTGCACAACTGTGGTGATTCCAAGATTTCAAAATTTTTAGACTACAGAACACATTTACTCAAAACAGGTATCTCATCTCATCGAGTCTAAAACATGCATATTTATCACTTTATAACATCTTTGATAGTAGGCTGCATTTCATAAGCAAAGGGAGCTGAAATCACAGCTGGTTGGGAACAGTCATGATATATTTAAGTAAAAATTATTTCCTGTGTCTATGCAAACATAATCATAGCTGTTCATGCCAACTGAGCGGTTAGATTTGTTGGTAACACACAAAAGAATTTTAATTACGATTTATTTATTTTTTATTATTTATTTATTTTTATCATTGTTATTTATATCTTTTACATCTTGTATTCCCCTTGAGTAGCCCACCACCAATTCACCCATGACCCATTTCCGTGGTCTCTTGTATCCCTTTCTACTCCATTTTGTGCCCTTATCTTCCCCCTCCCTCGCTGAGTGTCTCTCTCTTATTTGGGACCCTGTATTCTTGTTATAAGTGAAACCATTCGATATTTTTCTCTTTCTTTCTGGCTTATTTCGCTGAGCATGATCCCTTCTAGTTCCATCCATGTCACTGCAAATTGCATGTGTTTATCTTTTTTGGATGCTGAACAGTATTTCATTGTGTATATGTACCACATCTTCTTTTAAAAATTACACTATAATTCATCATTAAAACAAAAAAATTATTTTGTTAGTAAAAAGGCATGGAAATAGAGCAAGAGAGCTATAAATTGCTTTTAGTGAAACAAATATTTATCATTGGAGAATTAACTGTAATTGCTTGGCTTCCTTATAAAATATCATCCAATTGTTTTATGGGACCATAGGAAAGAATGATCTACATATAGATTAGTTATGTTTTGTTACAAAGAAATAGAGAAATATTGCCTATGACATAGCAATCATTCCATTGAACATTGTAGAAATTTCTATTCTCAATATAGATTAAAGAAATATCAAGAAATGAAGGTGTGGTCTCACAGGACTACTAGTATCATAGTACTGTGTCACAGTACAATTGCAGCCCTCTTTTTTTAACTTAGAGGTACATAAAGTGACAGTGCATTTTCAGCTGATAACATCTTATATTCCCTCAGGCAGTTAAAGCTAGTATTCTCTACTTATGAAAAGTTGCTCTAGTTTTTCTCACAGTTCAGTCTAGTGCTCAGTCCATATCATTCCTACTGTTTCCATAAATATTTTCAGTCCTACCCTGAGCTAATTCAGTCATTGCCATCCTTTCCTTTTCCTATAAACAATAATGACTAGATCTCACCTCTCCTTCCATATTGAATTTATAGGATTAACATTCTCCCAGATATCCAAATGTAAGATACCTTCTTCATCATGGAGGTGAAAGATGCCAATGTCAAGGTCAATATCCTCAAAGGGCCCACATCAAATATTTGGATAATCCAGACCCTATGCCTAGACTTCATATTCTCCTACAGTATAGGACATTGTCATCATGGAAAACACTAAATGTTCCTGAGTGAATAAATTGGTTCCACCTTCTCCCAGAATTAGAACTTTCTCTGATAGGTCCTGGGCTCTTACACACAAAGATACATCTTCCGATGGCCTAAAGAAATAAAATAATGCAAATTTAAACCTCTAGAGTACAAAGAGTAGCAGAGAAGTTACTTTGAGGGAATTGTAGTCAAACCCACTTCCCTTATCTGCAACAATGACATACCTTAATGGTGACCAGCTGAAGAATGTGACCAAAGGAAACAAGTAGGAAAGAGAAAATAATTACTAATTCTATGGCAGGTTTCCATGGGTCTCAATTTATCTATGCAGTACATGTTACAGTGAAAGTTATTAATACTCTCCTTTCACAGATAAAATCATCTTTTGGAAATTTAAGTCATTTTTGGAGATTCACAGAGCTATTTAGTCATTCAATGAGCACTCTAAACTTGGTATTTTTGGGTGAATCACAAATCTGATTTCCCTTAGAGCAGTCACTCCAAGGGATATACAACCAGTGCCTAAACACCTCCAGGGATAGAAAAAAAAAATTTCCCAAGATAGCTCAGTACATGTTTATAAGACAGATCATAATTTACATGAGAACTTAATCTTCAGGGATTAAGAGAATTAAAGGAATTCAGTAGGCAAAGACAGAAAAACAGAGAAATGTGGAAAATCATCCCCACTATCATTACCACCTTTAGGTAAGGTGGTCAGATAGCCAATTTGCCACAACCAAAGGTGGGTCTATTCTTCCAATCTTTGCAGGCGATGACATTCAGAAATGTTTAATTCAGAGAGTGGTGTCCAGGAGCTGAAGTCCGGACATCAGGCTGCATGTGATGTCCAGCAAGGTATCCTTGTCGCTGTCATGGCCTGATTCCAGAAGTAAATGTTCTGAAATCACTTTTGCCATATGTGTAGAATGGCAAGGGAGGAGGGACAGTGGGGGAGGTTGTCATACCACCAAGAAATTCTCATTTCCAACTGGGTTTACTAATATTCAACTCAATTCTAAAGACATGTGTCAAGAGACAGCATGAGGTGCTGCAGAGCCAGGGTTCAGACTGCATCCCTCGCCCCCTGTAGATACCAGCTGTAACTTTAGGCTAGCCCCTGTCCTCCTAACCTACCAACCTGATCTGAGGTTCCAGAGGTCCCCACTTTGGGTTTGATTAATTTGCTGGAGAAGTTCAGAGTAATATTTTACTTACTAGGCTACTTATTTGTTATAAAATGTCGTAATTTAGGAATAGCCAGACAGAAGAGATGCGTGGGGCAATAAATATAGAAAGAGCACAGAACTTCCACGCCCTCTCCAAGTATGTCACTCTCCCCAAATTTCCTCATGTTCACCATCTCAGAAACTCTCTGCACCCTTCTCCTTTGAGTTTTTATGGAGGTGTCATTACATGGGGGTTATTAATTAATGTATTGGCCATTGGAGATTCATTCCACCTCTAGCCCTTTCCCCCTCCTTGGGGTCAAGTGGGTGGGACTGTAAATTCCAGTCTTATAATCTCAGGGTTGGTTCCTCTGAAAACTAGCCCCATCCTTGAACTTCCATAAGTCACCTCATTAGCACAAGATCTAACACCCACTAAAACCCAATAAATACTTTTGCATAACCATAGAGATACTAAAAGTAAAGGCCACATTCAGCTACAAGTATGTAGAAGAAAGAATGCAATATTTACATAGAGATGAGTATGAACAAACTACATAACCACAAGGTTAAATATCACTGTCATACGTTGAGTGAAACAGCATGAGATAAATATTACATATTGCAAGATTTCTGTGAACTTTGGAAAGGAACAGAGTTAATCCATGGTGATAGAAGTCAGAACAGAGGTTACGGTGGGATGAGGATTTTGATTAGTGAGGGGCACAAAGGAGTCTTCAGGAGTTCTAGAAATGTTCTACATGTTTATCTGGGTGGTGTTTTCTCAGGTGAACACACAGTAAGAATTCTGTGAGCTATGCAATTAAGATCTGTATACTTTGGTAGATGGGAGTTATGTCACAAACTATTTTTTATAGTACAATTTATATTATCATGATTTTTTACACTGAATAAGATGTTGTGATCTGTAATTTCTACCCATTTTCATAATTTTACCCATCAGGACCCCAGAATAAAAACATGTTCATTTTAAGCACTTCAAATTCATAGGCAGCTGCTACTTGCCTCTAAGGAAACTTCTCTCTGGTTGATTATCCCAGTTCTTTCAAACAAGACATCCAGCCCCTTCACTTAATTCAGAGAATTCCAAATACTGACAATGAAATCACATCATGACCTCCTGGATAAAAAGACCTGCTCGTTAGCCACGGGCAGTCTTTCTGGATCATCGCCTGGCCCACAACTATGTAGGCCTCCCTCTTAGCAGAGCCGTAATGCTCTAGTTCACCATCATGCTCTAACACACAGCTTCGAAAACAGTCTGAGCCTGGAAGAAGGCCCCTCTTCCACAAAAAGACACAAATTTTCTTGCTTTTATATTTTATTTGTAGTCAGAGTTGTTAAGACAAATAAGGCCCTACATGAATGGAATATAGGCAATTCATTCTTCAAATTCAACTCTTACACCACAGTAAAACTGGACATCACTTATGTTAACTGTAGGAGCAGATGATTTTAGTCAGAGGTCTTGAAAAAAATTTTAGCATTGTTTATCATAAGTCAGTTGAGGATTCCTCAACCCTTTTATCATTAATACTTGGCTGCATGATGCTCTGTTGTGGGGGTGTGTCCTGTGCATTGACAGCATGTTTGGCCTTTACCTACTAAATGCTAATGATACCCTCTCCCCGAGAATGACAGTCAAAAGTGTCTCCATCCATTGCCAATGCCCCACTACCCAGCCTGAGAACCACTGTTTTAGGTCATTCATACAAACAATATTTAAACTTTGTGACATACATGCTTTACCAAGGTCACTTTTTTTTAAAGGTTTATTTTTTATTTATACTTACAAGCTGGGGTACAGGCCAGAGGCGTGGGGCGGCGAGAGGGTTCACCAGAGACAGAGCGGGGAGCAGAACAGGCAGATCAGAAATACACCGCTGAGGGGAGCAGCGGGCGAGGCAGGAGAGGTCTGCCGCACTATGTGGGATCCTCCCTGGCAGGGCGTCGAACTCACGTCGCCGCTGCCAACAGCTCCACAGCGCAGCGCTTAACCGCTGCGCCACCAGGGAGGCCCCCAAGGTCACGTTTTAAGCAGTGTGACATATTGCTCACCATTTTTAAAAACTGAGAATTTTTATAACACTGCTGTTTTACCATCCCACCTAGGAAAGTCCCCCAAATGAATATTTCATTGAATATTTCAAATGATTATTTCACTACCGTTTCTTTGCTTGCTGAGATCCTGTGACAGTGAAATAAAGTTTGATTTTAACTGTATTTAGCCAGAGAATTCTAACAGACTCTTCTGCCAATACTGAGACTACTATCCACAGTCCTAACCTAAAAATTTTGCACCCATCTGAGCAACCCAGCCCACGTAGACCAAGGTGGCAGGCATATTGGTCCAATCACATCAGTGGAAACTTAAGCTAAACAGGAAGACCCAGTAAAGATGGAAAAGGAGACTGGAAAGATTGCCTTCAAAAGAAAAAGAATGTGGAGACTATTGGTCTTTATTTTGTGCTCAGTATTTCCTTTGTGCTCAAACTAACACATATATACTATCTACTAGCAGCTTCTTTCAAATGAGTACTTATCTTCCAAGAACACTTAAGTCCATGGTTCTGCTACTTTGACTTACCAAGGGTGCTGTCTTAGAGAGCTGCACCAACATGCTATTTAAATGGAGAAAAGAAATCCTTGCACCAGGCATCTTATTTGCAAGAGAACTCATAAAACATAATTTGCTCCCAAATTTGGGCTTGTAAGAATGCAAAAGCGTGGAAAAATGGCATTCTTCTCCCCCACGGAGTCATCACATCCATTTGCAGATTTGTTGCTCTGGGAAACCACAGCAATACCTGCAAAGTCAACATCTTATAGAGTTTGACTTTGTAATCCTTTAGGGAAAGCAAGAACTCTTCACACCTTTTAGCAACTGCACTGCAGAAAACAACATAATATTGTTTGTTTTGAACATTATTTTTTTAAAGAAAATGAGGCTCCAGAGCTTTTCCTATGTTCTCAGTAATGTCCTGATAGAATTGACTTCTAATTAACATGGTGTACTTTGCACATACTCATACTCAAAGTTTGGAGAACTGAAGGAAGAGAATTAAGTTCCACTTGCATTCCTTCCCAGGAAGCCTCTCCAAACCCGGCCTTCTGCACTTGCTGGAAAGAGTCAATCAAATTGCCCAGTAACTAGAACATAGTTCCTCCCCTCCCATCTGATCACCATGATTTACTGAGTTCTTGTTTTATTAAAAAGAAGATAACAGAGATTGAAGAGGAGAGGAGGGCAAGGGTGAGGCAGAGAACGGAAGGGAGAGAAGAGAACAGAGACAAGTTGAAATAGAAAGCAAAACACAAATTGCTCAGTCAATGAGAAACAAAATAAAAAGACAAAATTAATTCACTCTCTTGTACCTCAAACTCCTCTCTAGAATGATAACAGTTGATTATGATGCTGAAAAATTGAGGGTTTTTTCTCTGTGATAAAGTTATCTTAGACTAATTTATTTTTTAATGTTGACAAGGATTTATCAAAAATTGAACTCTTCTCTATTATAGTTAGCTCCTTTTGATCATGTGTTCCTGAAATATTGCGCCCCACATTCTTGGAAGCAGAACTAAATAGTAACAATGCCATCATCACTGATTCAATGACAAGATTCCATATCTTCCTCATTTTTTTGCCTTTCACACTTGCCTTTCTGCCAAGGTTACATAGGCGTAGGGTAGTGAGCTTTCAAAATATGAACTATAATAAACTCAAATAATATTAGGCATGACTCATGCACCAGAAGAATTCGATCATTATTAATTAGTGTACTTTTGATTATCAACTTATAATAGACGTAATCCAAAGGCTAATCTCATATATACAGTTGAAATGTTAACCAAGAATGCTGATAACATAAAGGATTTACTCACTTGTAATCTTCACCTAGATTCCTGAGCTCATAAAACTGGCAATATAAATTTATTTCATCTTCATCTCTATGAAAAGAAAAAAATTATACCCCAAGCCCTAAAAGCATTGAATGTTCTATTTCCTGAAAGACTGATATTTGCTTTATGAACTCTATCACTATTTGCCTTGGAAGGGTATTTTGAACAAGTTTATTTTCATAAAAAATGTATTTTTCAAGGACAACTTAATATATAGGCATTAAAATAGCTTGAGTTGATATCTTTAATAAGCTATAACCAGATAATTAGGGGCTATAAAGGATTAATTTTTCTCTTACATTATCAAAGAGCAGCTGTAAAAGTACAAAATCCACTGTTAAACCTGTGTTTACAGTTCTAATGGTAGATTTATAAAGTAATGTGTATAGCAACGGTTTCTCTATCGTGTTTTTTTTCCCACAGAATTGAAAACCCTCTTTCTTTTTCGAGCCTAATGTTGAAGATTCCATGGTAACTGCCTTTTTATTTGGTTTCTTTTCTTAGACTTTGTTGTTCTTTTGCTTTGCTTTTAAGTTGGAAAAATATTTTGCTCAAAAATACAGTGCAAGGAAATCAACAATCTAGTCTTCAGTGTACGGAGCAACTCCTGAGACTTTCCATTTTGAGAAAAGATAAAAGTTCTCTTAAAGTTTGATATTAGATCACAACACTGAAAAAAACTAAACTGGGATCATAGGCATGAAGCGAGATTCAGTAACTGAAATGCTGCATTGAATTATCTAGTGATCCATTTTCTATACACTGTTCTGGTTTTTGCTTTCTTTATGTTTGTGAATCTGCCATTATTGTATAAAAATTAATTGTAGAGGAAGCATTGTCAGTTGTGAGAATTGCCAGTTTCTCTTGAATATGACAATAGCCATTAGCATAACTCTTAGGGATCTAAATTATTCTATTCATAAAATGAACTGAGGTTACATCCTACCTACCTCTCATTTTAAGAAATAAAGTGATCATTCATGAACCTGGGTCTGTAAGGCATTTGGAGCTACTCTCCTTGGTAACAATATTATTATAATAAACCCATAGTTAAAATTAACATTTTTCCTTCTCATGTGTTTACTTCCACTTTATATTTTAATGAATTTATTGATGCCTTTGATCTAAAAGAATTCAGGTTTAATGTCTCTAAGAACATATTACTTTTTTTCAAACTGTCAGAAGATTTAAAAAAAAACTATAAAAATAGAAGGATTTCTTTTCCACCCACAAAAGTTAAATGACCTTCAGGTGAGTTTCAATGTGTAACACAATGCTTTATATCAAAAAAAATATTTTATACCACTTCAATTGATGATTTATTATACCTATGAGGAAAGTCAGAAGTATAACATTACTTTAAAAGTTAGTAAATACTAGCTCATTGATAACTGATAGGAATATTAGATAACTGAAACCAATAATTGATAATGGTTACAGGTCACTGATAGAATTAATAAAAATCAATAAAAATAAAGAACTGAATAATATCAACAAAATAATCTAATTGAATGTACAGAACCCCTCAGCTTATAAAGCAGAAAACATTATTTTCAGGTGTCCGTGGAACATTCTCCAACACAGATCATATCCTGGGTCAGAAACAAATGCTAACAAATTGAAAGAATTGAATCCAGACAATATATGTTCCCTGACTATAATGAATTCAAACTAGAACTTAATAACAGAAAGATAATAGGAAAAGTTTCAAGTACTAACTGAAAATACATGCTTAAGTAATCTATAGGTCAGAGAGGAAACAGTCATAAATATATACATATATATGAATTATGACAAAACATCAAAATTTTAGGATACAACTAAAGCAGTATGGAGAGAAAGAATATAACACTAAATACCTATCAAAGAGATACTATGCACTAAAAAAAAGTAACAAAAGCATATTACAACTTAACTCCCATAAATTTGACAACTTAGAAGAAATATACCAGTTCCTCAAAAATCATAAACTACCATATCTCAGACAAGATAAAATGGATAACCTGAATATTCCATAACTATTAAATCAGTTTGTATTTAAAGAAATTTCTGTCATTCACACAACTTCAGGCCCATGTGGTTTCACTAAGTACTTTTATCAAATATTTAAGAATTAAGAGCAATTTAACATAATCTCTTCCAGAAGACAAGAGCTAGAAAAAAAAAAAAAACAGCGCTTCCAAACTCATTTTATGAAATCACCATTACTCTGATATCAATACTAAATGAAAACAACACATAAAACAGAAATGGCAGAACAATCTCTCATAAATTTAGACACAAAAATCCTCAACAAAATATTAGCAACTGATTCCAAAAATGCATAATAAGAATTACACACCATAAGAGTTAATACCCAAATTGAAAATAGCTCAATATTGAAAATTAGTCAGTGTAAAGGCTCCTATCTACTGGGTAAAGAAAAAAATCATATGATCAAATCAATTGAAGCAGATAAAGCATTTGAGAAAATTTAGCACTGATCCAACTGGTCAGTACTCTAGGAATAAAGAATTTCCTGAGATTCATAAGAAACATTTGAAAGAAAACTACAGCTCACCTCATACTTAATGATGAGAGATGTATGTTTTCCCTCTAATATTGATAAAATGAAAAAGATGTTCATTGCTCACCATACTTATTCAGAAAGGGTTTCTAAGTTCTACTCATTGCAATAAAATCACACACCACCACCTCCCCGTTTTTTCTTAAATTTATGGAATGTAAAAGAAGAAATACAACTATATTTTCAGGTGCAATGACTATCTATATAGAATAACAAGGAATCTATGAGAACAACAAAAACCACCTCCTAGGACAATAGCTGAGCTCTAAAAGGTTGCAGAATGTAAAATCAGCCCACAGAAATGAATTCCATGTCTATATACTGTCCACAAATAAATAGAAAGCAGAATCCAAAATATAATACTATTTACATCTGCTCCAAAAAAAATTAAAAAACAAATACAAAAACAAAACAGGTATAGAATCTGTATAATGAAAATTATGAGAACTAATGAATGAAATAAAAGAAGACTTGAATGCCCAAAGAAAATTATATTCATAGATTAGAAAATTCAATGATAACATTGCCAATTCTCTCTAAAGTGATCTACAAGTTTAATGAAATTCCTACCCAAATCTCAGCAATGTTTTAGTAAACATTTAGAATAGCTTAATATAAAATATTTACAGAAATTGACAAGATTTAGAGTAGCCAAAACAATTATGAAAAGAATAAAATATGAAAAATCCCTCTTTCCATAGTTAAGACATACTATTTAGCTATAGTCATCAAGACAGTAATAATGGTGGAATGATACATACAAAGATACATAGAAAAGAATGAAAACCATAGTAATAGATCCAAACAAATAAGCCCAATTAGTTTTTGGCAAAGTAGCAAAAGCAATACAACGAAGGAAAAATAGCCTTTTCATTAAATAGTGCTGGAGCAATCTGACATACACAGGTAAAACCATGAGCTTCAACCCAAACCTTGCACCTTATACAAAAATTAACTCAAATATTAAACTATATAATGCCTAATCTAGAAGGAAATATTCAGAACCTAGAACTAAACAAATTCTTAGAATTCACACAAAAATTACAATCCAAAAGAAGAAAGCTTGATGAATAGAACTCATCAAAACTGAAAAACCTTTTGCACTGTCAAAGAATTCTTAAGAGAATGACAAATTATATACTGGAAGAAAATATTTGTAAATCACATATGCAACAAAGGATTAGTATCTCAAATATGTAGAAACTTCCAAAATCTAACATGAAAAAGCAAATGATCCAATTAGAAAATGGATAAAAGATGTAAGACATTTTATGAAGAGGATATAAAAATGGCAAGAACATGAAAAAATGTTCAACACTTATTAGTCATTAGAGAAATGTAAATTAAAACTACAGTGAGACCCCTTTATACCTATCATAATGACTAAACTAAAAAGTAGTGATAAAATCATATGCTGGCTAAGGTGTGGAGAAATTATATCATTCATACATTGTGGTTGGCAATGAAAAACGGCATACTGTGGAAAATTGTTTTGCCGCTCCTTCTGAAAATAACAATGAAACTAATATAACTCTCAGGCATAGATCCCAAAGAAATTTAAAAAAATCTTATTTTCATTCAGATATACATACACAAATGTGCAAAGCAGCTTTAATTATAAAGATTTAAAACTGGAAACTACCCAAATGTTTTTCAGTGGTGATTGGTTTGACAAACTATGGTATATCCACACCACGGATTACTAACCAGCAATAAAAAGGAACAACCTATGGATAAATGAAGCAACTTGGATGCAACTCAAAGAAATCATGTGTAATAAAAGAAACCAGTATCATAAAGATGCATACTGTATGACTATTACATAACATTCATGAAGTAACATATATGTAGACATGGAGAACAGATAGAATAGTGATGAGAGGAAGACTGTAGCTACTAAAGGATAATATGAGATCTTATAATGACTCAAGTGTTTTGATTATGGCATGCAAAGCCACATATGATAAAATTGCAGATCTACATGTACGCACACACACAACATAAATGAAAAGAATGCTCACATATATGTACAGTTGAATTAATATATATTTATTTAGTTTATAATCATCTATGCTATCATTTGTGACCTTACTATATTTATTAACTATGGAAAGTAATACATGTTTGTTTTTATGAATATAAATAACTGCTACTGAGTTCTTTTAACTCCAAATGCCATAATGCTTTGATATACAAATAGATTCCTAACAAATTGAGTTTTAAAAAGATGTTCTAGTACATAATAATTTGATTGACATTGATAGACCATATTTAGATATAATCTTTAACCATAAGATGTATTCACACATTCTAAAAGTCTATTAATAGAAGTATAGGGAATGTTATAACTGAATGGTGTGATATGCAGTGAAATACAAACGTACATTCTATGTCAATAGAACTTTTAAATTTAAAAGAGTGAAGCTGTAAGTTCTTTGGCAGTTGAATTTCTATGAAAAATACTTAATATGCTCTATGGCTATCAAGTGGATCATTAAAACCTTAATATTCATTTACATAATTCAAATGTTATTTATCCTATTATATATAACCCCATTTAATTTTTTTAAATAACTAATATATTTTGCTCACATTGGAGATATATATATAGATATAGATATAGATATATACACTGTGATCAAACTTTATTCCAATTTTCAACTAGAGAATAGGTTTTATCTGAGTTCTATAGCTCTTATATTCAATTTTAACTTGTAATTCTCAATATGCTCCTATTGCATTCAGAGAATAATAGGGAGTATGCCTGCAGCTAGTCGAATGCCTTTAAACTCCTATGGATGACAATGAAATACCATGTGGCACAGCGTGCTCACTCCTTTTAAAGGCTGTGGGCTGTTAACATTGTACTTTTATTAAAAGTCTTATTAATTTTTCTACTGTCAATTTGAATACAATGTTACTTTATCTCTTTTCTATAGAAGAAAATATTACTTTATTTCCAACTAATTATCTAGTCAAAAATGGAATAAGAAATTTAGAAAAATCACCTATATCACAGCCTAAGAACTGCTAATTTATAAATATTTTAATATTGAAATGACACAATCACATATCTGTTCAAGTAGTGTTGATTTGTTCAACAGCTACTTAGTGTTGAACTTCTCCTATGTGTCAAGAATTTGTGCTAAACATTAGGGTTAGAGCAGTGAGCAACAATAAGTCCCTGCCCTCCCATGCCACTCATCCTTGTAGAAGTGACAGACAATGGACATATAATTCAAGAATTCAGAATGGAATGTGATCAAGAAAAAGAAGGGTTTTAAATTAATATCTGCAAAGGAGATCACAGCTACACATGGAAAGTGGATAAAGACATTCCAAGAACAAAGCAAAGCTCTGCAAAGGCCCAAAGGAGAGAAGTACCCCAATGAGAGATAGGAGGTGAGTGGAGAGAGAATCAGGAACCAAAGAAAATAAAGCACAAAATGAGGCAGCAGCAACACCAGGGTCAGACCCTCAGGTCTCTGTAAATCAGGATAGACAGGGAGCTTCTCTTGGAGGTACTGGGAAACCACTGATGTCTCAGACAACTGAAGAGAGTTATATCACTGCTGTGATCACCGGGGGAGAAGAGTGTGAGGGCACAAAATTATCTCAGTGGGCCAAGAGAGAAACGGTAGGAACCTAAGAGTGTGGTGATATATTTCCAAACTGCTTGGAAATCTGTATTGGAAACAGAACTTGTTTCTTCCCCTCTTGGGGAAGAGGGGTGGTAGAGGTGGGCTGTGGGGTTAAAGGGACCAAGTTGACCCTTATTTGACTTATCTAAAAGGAGTAGAATTGTCAGTCACTAAGGAAGCACTGGAGAGGTGGGGACAGATTTCCTGTAGACTTATAGATGTCTCTAAGACCACAGTGACTATATCAAAACAGATTTGGTGTTAACAGGGGAGATCTGAGCTAAAAAAAGATCTAAATTTAACTTTTTCATATTAACTTTCACCTCTAATTAAATATGTTGCCCATGACCATTAGAAAAAAAGTATTTAAAAACATCCCACAAAGTTCTTTTACTATATGTACAGATATACACATATAATTATTTATAAAACATTAGAATATATTATTTTTAAATTAATTTTCTTCAGATGAACATAGATTTCTTCAGATACACAGCTTTACAGAGCACAAAACCAATTCTTATTTTTGAAAATTAAACCAATTCTTATTTTTATAAATGTAAATGGTTTCTAATATTTTGCTGTAATAAAACAGTGGTACAGGGCATACTTTATGTCTTCGTGTGTTTAGTGAAATTTATATTTCACAAGAAATACTATATAATATGTATGTTTGATATATACAGGGAGGATTAAATTAATACATCACTTATTGTCAAGAAGTGGGAAATGTAGTAATTTTTTTTTTTTTTGTAAGCAACTATAAAATTTTGGATTTTGCGGCCTCCCTGGTGGTGCAACAGATTAAGCACAGCACTGTGGAGCTGTGGCGGCTGCGGCTCAAGTTCAATGCCCAGCCGGGAGATTCCCACATGGTGCAGAGACCTCTCCTGCCTCACCCGCTGCTCTCCTCAGCAGTGTATTTGGTTGATCTACCTGCTCTGCTCCCCACTCTGTCTCTGGCGAACACTTGTACTGCCCCACACCTCTGGCTTGCACCCCAGCTTGTATGCATAAATAAATAAATCTTTAAAAAAATTTGCATTTTGCTTCAATCTAAATGTTTCAAAGCTTCAATTAGGAATACAGGTATCAATTTCAGCATTAGGAATAAAAATTTCTCAGGACATGGTTTGTAAGAAATTCTTTTAAATTCTATTGCATCAGACTTCCTACCCTTCTTCCATTTTAGTCTATAGTAAAGGCCTTGTCAAGAGAGCCAGGGTGTCTTAAGTTTGCTCATGAGGTATGAACATCTTTCAGTTCTGGAGACCCGGATGGTTTAGGTCTCTATCCACACTCCTGTCTCTAACTCTAATCACAGTTTACTTGGTCACATCATCATTTGTAATATATGTGAGCATTTTCTACCTACACTCAAGAACAAAACAATCATTTTTCTAAGGTCAAAACTTTGCTAAGTGAAATGAGTCAGAAGAAGATGGACAAATAGCACCTGGTATCACTTATATGAGGAATATAGAGAAATCAAAGAATGGGTCAGATAAACCCAAACTTAAAATTTAACTACCCTCAAAAGCTGCTTATAGAACAAAGGAAGTCAGATTGGGGCAGAAGGGTGAGAACAGAATAAGGAGGGAGCACAATGGACTCTGGTGGTGGACTAAGGATGCTTTGGGGGAGGGTGCACTATGATGACAATATACAAAGTGAGGACCCTCTACTCCCAAAATATAAGCAAGGATGTGAACCAATATTACCTCAATTTAAAAATAATAAATTCGTCTTAAATAATAGTAATTTAAAATTTTCTGAAAGCAGCAACCAGTTCTGTACCCCAGGAAAAATAGGAGTATTGATGGAAACCATTCCATTCAGAGGAGCACACACTCTTGCTTTAATGTTTTTCTCCAAAATTCTTCAGTAACAAAGACAAAAAGGCATGTAAGCAATCTGTTTCCTTTGAGAGTCCACTCACCGCGATCCTGGAGGGGGGCTTGCTGCTTAGTAACAGATATCACCTAGACATTTTCAACTCACTTTGCCGCCCCCAGACCCACCTGCAAATTAGAAATTGAAGAAAGAGTTGTCTCAAAAAACGAAATCCTTTTTTGCCTAGTGGGATATCTTTATTCCTAGGTAATTTCTCCAAATAACACCCTTGAGTCTCTGAAAATGTAAAAATTGCCTGTAGAGTCAAGGCAAATGAGGACTAAATCCATTCATTATTTCCCTCTAGACTCTCATTCACCTCTAGCTGTAGGAAGCATCACAAACAGAGGATTGATGAAAAGTGTATAAACATATTATCCAGATACCCAAGTTGTCACAGGGAGCATTTTTTGTTCTTGATTTTAATGTAAGCAAAGCTGAGCAATGGAAAGATTCAGGTAAAAATAGAGAATTTTTCTTTCTGAAAAATATTTCCTATTCTGAAAGATTTTATCCTTTTTCCTTTGAATTCCAGGGCAAATTCCGAAGTCTGTTTCTGTTTAATCAATTTGTGTATTTTTGCCTTTATCTTCATTACCAGGTAAGAAATGAGCATAATTGATAAGCAATTCCTAGCCTTAATCCTTACTTTTCCTGCACTATCTCTGAAACTCTCAGGACTGTCTACATTATGCGTCGGTAGTGAAGTGCTCCAAACTCTCAGCAGTCGAATTCAACTTACTAGTGGTCAACCATCAGAGACACTGGCAGGGAGAGCAGCCATCATCTCCATTGTTTCCAGTCAACATGCCAGAGAGTAAGGCAGTGCTGAAGGGTCCTGCAAGAACAATTCAATGTTCTGGCTCAGAAGCCAGTGCTCCAGTCACTTCTATTCACAGCTCATTGGCTGGAACAAAACATGTGGCTCCACCAAAAAGAGGCCAGGAAGTACAATCCTAACATGTTTCTGAAGGCAAAGATCCAGACATAGTTGAAGAGTAGCAGTAAGAGTAGCAGTAAGAATCCCAGTTCTCTAAAAGAATTGTTTTTTATTTAAAAAAATGTAAGGAAAACTGAGAAGGACTAATTGGACAGCAAAGTATAGAGGTTATATATTCTTCCATTAAGAATCTGCTATAGAGGCACAGATATATAAAAAGTTAAGTCATGGAAATGTAATGTAAAGCAGGTGATTATAGTTAATGACATTGGGCTACATATTTGAAAGTTGCAAAGAGAGCTAATATTAAAAGTTCCCGTCACACAAAAAAACAGATCTGTAACTTTGCATATTAATGGATGGTAACTAGAATTGCTGTGATCACTTCCTGTGTATACAAATATCAAATCAAGTTGTGTACCCAGAACTAATATAAGGTTATATGTCAGTTTTACCTCAATATATTTCTTAGTAGGAGCCACCTACTATGTATTACCAAAAAGATAAAAGTATCACTTCAAAAGATCTATTTTTTAAAACATGACTAAGAGTTCAACAAGGTACACAATTCTGTGTCTGTATACATTTCTCTATGTAGGTTAGTAAAAATTCTGTCCTGTGCTAACCTTAGAAAACTTTGCTATCAAATGATGTGCAATAAAAAAATGATATTTTAAGCTCTGTAACATCCTATAAAATAAAGTTCTTTGATTATGTCTAAAAAAATCTTGTTATAAAAAGTAATGTTTCTCCAACTGCATGTTCCATTTCTTATAAATAACCACATGGGACCTCTAACTCTCATCTCCAAATGTCCCCACTTTGGTACTTCTGTCATTTACATGTCACCTCTCTCAAAAAAAGTGTTTTAATTTAGCTTCCAAAGATAGGATGAAACAAAATAGAATAAGGAACAGTAAACCAGGAGAAAATGTAAAGAAGAAAAAAAGAGTTAAAAGACAAAGCTAAAAATGAAATTAGAATCCAGTGTATGTAACAGAATATCTGGTATACTCTTCTAGAAGACAGTGACAAATTTGGCTCTGAACATTCCAGGAACCATCAAAAAAAAAAAAAAAGGAAATATGATCACTGGTGTGATATATGGTATCTATCAAATAAAAATGAAATACAACGTGAAAAACAGCACCGTAATATTACAGCACAATGTGAAAAACAGCACAGTAAGATACACGGATCTTCATGAATAGGGAAAATAGAACAGAAAGTATGTCTACAATAAGGGTAACACTGAGTGTCTCTATTGGATCTTTAACTACAGTCTCACAGTCACATATTGCAAGCCTTTTTATTGTTATTTCAGGTTTACTGATAATTATAATGATTTGGTTGTGTTTGTCAATATCCCACATCTTTTTTTTTTTGCATACAAACTGGGGTGCAGGCCAGAGGTGTGGGGTGGTGAGAGGATTCACCAGAGACAGAGTGGGGAGCAGAACAGGCAGATCGACCGACCGAAATACACTGCTGAGGGGAGCAGCTGGAAAGGCAGGAGAGGTCTGCTGCACCATGTGGGATTCTCCCCCGGCCAGGCATGGAACTCACTGCACTTAACCCACTGAGCCACCAGAGAGGCCCAATAGCCCACATCTTTAAGAATAGGAATGCTAAAGATTTGATATCTAGGATATGAATGAAGAGAAGAAACGTTTCTTGTCCAAGGGTAACATTTATATAAAACACCGCATACAGGCATAAAGACTGTTAAATGTGGCCTTCCACTGTTTGCTTACTTCACACAGTACCATTTTTGTAACTTGCATTTGACTACTTCAAGGTCTAGATTTCACTCTCCAGTTTGGCCATAATTTCTCACCACTTCCCACCATAATCCAATTTATGTTCTCCATGTAGTCCCTATAGGAATTTGAGTTTGAGACCCTTGGTATAAAATACAAAGTCAATAAAAGAAAATGTTTCATAAATTCAGTGTCTATTCCCTCTGTACCATTTACTCTGAGGAAATATAAAACAAACAAAAACTGTAGTGATGTTTCTCAAACAGTTAAGTCTGATGGGGAAGATACTATCAAAACATTTGAGACTACATAGTAATAAAATAACAATAACTCTCCTATATATTTTATGGTTTTATCAACCTATTTCACATTCATGACTGCAGTGGGAATCTTCAGGAGTCCCATGAAACATCCAAAATAAGGATTATAATTCCCATTTTTCAGATAAAAACACTGAGATCCAAAACGATAAGTTGCTTTAACTCAATGCAAGATGCTAATCACAGATACAGCACAAGTTCCTCCGGAGCTCTGTCCTTCACAGCTTTATATCCTGCACAGCACCATATACCGTAAGCATTCCATAAACATCCTCTAAATTAATAAGCAAAAGAACCTCAGAGTCAAAGCACATATTGATTCACATGTGCAAGAAAAAAGCTTATATATTAGAATGATTAGGATTCACAAGCCATAGTATATCATAAGACATGTATTTGTAGAATATATAAAAATCTAGTATGACCCTAAGATACTTGCAGTAGGTAGGAAAGGTGAAAAATACAAAGTAGTCTAAAAATTTGGATATATATGTAATAATAGCAAATATTCATGAAGGGGATCAGTGATTAATCTTACTACTTAAAAATGTCAATGGATTCATTCAGAGTAAAGTATACTAGCATTTGTGAACTTTAAAATTTACAAGTGTATTTACTGTGTTATTATCTGTAATAGCAAGATAAAAACTACCGGGCCTCCCTGGTGGCGCAGCGGTTAAGCGCTGCGCTGTGGAGCTATTGGCAGCAGTGATGAGAGTTCAATGCCCGGCTGGGGAGATTCCCATATGGCGTGGCAGACCCCTCCTGCCTAGCCCGCCGCTCCCCTCAGCAGTGTATTTCCATCCATCTGCCTGTTCTACTCCCCACTCTGTCTCTGGTGAACCCTCTCACTGCCCCACGCATCTGGCCCATACCCCAGCTTGCATGCATAAATTAATAAATCTTAAAAAAAAAGATAGAAACTACCTAATAACCATATATTAAAGCTAGCTGAATAAACCATGGTACACCATAATGGAATGTTATGCAGCTCCATAAAGGAATAATGAAGAAAACCACATACTAATATGATGATCTCTAGGTTGCATTGCAAAGTGAGGAGGTGAAGGTATAGACATATATATCAGTCATATATAGAAACATACATGCATGCACTTATGTGTGTGAGTGTATTTATACACACAGAGAGAAGTAATTAAACACATATTTAAAATAAACATTTTTATGTACAGAAATATATATAGGTATTCATATTTATGGATAGGGATAAATAAAAAATATGTACATACACATATTTAACCACACAAGAAAAAGGAAAGAAATATTATAAACCAAAGGCTGATAAAAATGGTAACATCTAGAGCACTAGGTGTGGCAGGGGCTTTTAGAAAAGGTTAGACTTTAATATACTTTGTTACATAGTTTGACTTTGAAATCATGCAAATGATTTCTGTACCCAAAATTATAAATACTTTAAAAGTGATCTCCAAAAACTAAAAACAATTTGAAATGAGTCAACCTAATTGTATATACCAAATTTGTAACACAAACACAAAGAGAAAAAGATTCATTCCAAGTAATCTTAACACTTAAGACTTTGAGTGCACATCTTTTGTGATTTTTTAAGAGCAAATAGAGCAGTATGGTATACTGGCATCAGTCATAGAAAATCCAAGTTGTATTCGGAAAGTGATTTGATCTTGGCAACAATGGAACAGATAGAGAAGGAAGAAGCTAAGTTTAGGGAACAGGGGACATGGTAGCATTATGTTTCCTAGAGAAAGAGCTTGAGATAATGAAAACTTCATGAACAAGTAAATTTAGGCATTTCTCTCAAGGCTGTTTAAGAATCGGTGTATGCATTCATCAAAGTGGTAACTAGTATTCATTTATTTGATCCATTTGGAATACCACTTATAAATAGATTAAGGAGGTTAAGGAAACTGGACTTAAGGCACAATTTTAATAAGCCTAGGAGTGACTGGAATATTATCTACTAGATATTTTTAACCCATTCATCTTTACTGAACAGGAGAAAATGGATTACAGAGGAAGCAGAAGGAAATTAGATCAGCCTGAAGAACATCAAAATACAAGGATTAAACAGTGGAACAGGGAAATTATGAAACTTTCAAAATAATAAACCCTATCTTCAATTATCTGTTCTTGAAGCTACAAAGATTTTTAAGATATGCTGAAACATAAAATTTCTTAAGTTAAAACATCCACAGCAGAGTAGGGAGAGACATTAACATTTACAAAACACAGATTAACGTTGAGTTTTGATACAAAGCACTTTGTAATTCACAAATTACTTAAATTTTGTGATGACTTTAATAAAAAAGAAAGCATGTCTCAGTTAGCACTATGTACTTGACTAGATTTGAATATGCTATTTTAAAATTATAGAATTTAAAGAAGGCAAAAATAGGTTTGTTTTTTTAAATAATAACTCAAAATAAATACTACCAAATAGTTAAACCTAAATATATTTGATTGGAAGTTTTAAAATTGCCTAAATACATTATATCTCAGTGTTTAAGAGGGGCAAGAGAAAAATACACAATAAAAGAATATTCGATGGGAGAATGTGACAATTCAATGCATGTTTTTCTTACTTACTGCAGTGGTTTTGTATGTATGAGAGACAGTTTAAAACCAGAGAAAAAGGGAGAGCCCATAAAATTCAGCTATTTAAAGAAAAATGATGTTGATGAGATTCAAATAATGTCCTCTACTTGCTAAGAACACTAGGAATACTCTGTCAATATATTGATGGAAGGCAAAGAAAAAGATTTATATCAGAAAATGGAATGAGTCCTGGAAAAGAAATATTTTCCCAAGAGTTCAATTTTTATTTTTAATACAGCCTTGTTATTATAGACATGCTATTAAATAAATAATAGCAATAGGAATTCTCGCAAGTACTTATTTAATTTACCTTTATCCCTTACTATCAAGTGTCCCTTTCAGTCTCTAAAGAGAGGTATTCCTGTCTGAAAAGGCTTTAAAAATAAGTGCTTAGCTTATTTTAGAAATTACAAGACTAGCTAACAGGCAAACATCAGGAAGTTGTATCTCAATTCTGATAAACCTCAAAGTGATAGTTTCGAGGACTGCTGTCTAAAACCTTAAAAAATATATATCAATGATCACACTTAAACAAGTGTGTTTATGCCATTTTCTATCCATTAAAATTTTCTTACTCTTATAACAGAATCAAAAGGTAGTATTTTCGTATACTCTCTGATTTGCTGACTAACCTTTCTTCAGAAAATGTGAAGTCACAGCAATCATTAATTTAAGACCTGTAGGATTTTACTGGAATTTTAAATACACATCTAATCTAAATCCTAGTTAATCTGACCTTCTTTAATAGTCCTTCATCAAATTAACCTCCTTAAATTTTTCCCTCTTTTACTTGTGTAGTCTCTATCCAAGGAGTCTACATGAGACCAAATGGCTAAAGATATGTTTTCCTGAATGAAAGTCTTCCTGCCAGTGTATCTAAATGCCTGCTGTGAAATAACTAGAAATTAATCTTTTGTAATGTAATGCTCAAGTCACAAAAAGAGTTTAATAACTACAACAGAGAGAAGTCAAAAGAGGCATTATAAAATTTACTTGATAAATTTTACAAAATTACACAAGAAAGAGACAAAGTAAAATAAATTCCCCTAATGTACCGCAAATATCAACCACCACACACTACCTACAAGCCATATGTTTTTTCCATCTGTTCTGTTATCGTCAACTAAATTTATAGTATTTGGGCTATCAGAAGGATTGTCAAACACGAGCTGGGCATGATTTTAAAACCTAGGTGTTACTGTCGATTTTTTCTTTTCTTTCTATTTTTTTTTAAAGAAATGACCCACATCTATGCCCATCCCACCACTGATAACATTTCTTAGGTTCAGATTTAGATTTCTCCAGTATTTCTGAGGAACATGAGTTAGTCCTCAGGAAGCTTAGATGAGTCCTAGAACTGTGAATACCTGCTGTTTGCAATGCAATATTAGATAAAAATGCTGAAATTTCTGAAGAGCAAAGTGATGGATTTGTGCCCTTTCAAGGCTGGATTATAGTGTAAGGTATGCAGAATTCTAAGATGACCCTCCAATAATCTAAGCCCCTTTATAAGACCCTCCTCTTAATTGAGAAGGATATGCAGGTTATTCTAGCCAACAGAATACGGCCAAAGTGATGAAAATAGTCTCCCTTGACTAGATTACATTACATGGCAAAGCAGTCACTCCTGTGATTATATTACATCATATACAACTCCAGCTTAGCAGAGTGAAGGGACAAATTCTTCTATTGACTCTGAGGAAGCTGCCATGGTACAACGTCTATGAGGAGGCTAGGTAGCAAAAACCTGCAGGGCCCTCTAGAATCTCAGAGAGGTCCCCTGTCAGTATGACATCAGAGGCCTCAGTCCTACAGTCACAAGGAACTGAATTCTGCCAACATTATTTGAGTTTGGAAGAGAATGTCAGACTTCTGAAAGGATCACCATGTTGCTGCCTGTGAGATGCTGAGCAGAATACCCAATTTATTTGGCTCCTGACCCATTAAAAACAGAGAGATAATAGGGCATTCCTGGTGACACAGGGGTTAAATTCCCAGTGCTATCAAGCTATCACCAGCCACTGTCCCATGAGTTCGATCTCCGTCCAGGGAGCTGACCCACATGGCACAGCAGACCCCTCCACAGTATATTTCAGTAGATCCATCTGTTCTGCTCCCCACTCTGTCTCCACTGAATCTTCTCAACCCCTGCACCTCTGGCCTACATCCCAGTTCTTGTATGAATAAATAAAAATAAATCTTTTTTTTAAAAAAAACTGAGTAATAATAAATGTGTGTCATTTTAAATAGCTAAATTGGTGGTGATTTTTACTTAGCAATAGTGACATATGTACAAAATGAAATTCATTTAAGATGCAATGCTTTAGGGTAGAAATATTTTTAATGTGCCCTGAATTCAGATTCACTTATCTTTTCTCAGTATACATACACATAAAACATTCAGCACTCTTAATTGGGAAAAGGAATAAAAAAAAAAATCTCCTAATGTAAAGCTGTCCCTGAAATTTATATAATTATAAGCCAATGTTAAACCAATAAAATTTCATTTTAAAAAAAGTTTCAGGTAAGAAATTTGAATAAGATATTTCCAAAGCTTTACTGCACTGTTGATATAATTTCAAAAAATAATCTTTAAAAAAAAAAAACCAGTGTGCTACTAAGCTAGACGGCTTTCATATTCAGGTTAAGAATGTGTATTGAAATACTTCTAGAACCTGTATCATCACACAATTAGATGCAGATGAATGCATAAAAAACATTAATTATATCAAAACACATCATGCTGATAATGGTTGGTTTTACATTATAGACAAAGAGGCAACTTCAGGACCTGAATTAATTATCCTTTAAGTTTACTAAGAAGTATGTATGTGTTTATATGATATGTGTGTGTGTGTGTGTGTGTGTGTGTACAATCTGAAGAGCTTTAAGTAGCAGCAATGTAAATTCTACAAAGTAAAAGTCCTACCATTCTTGTAATCTTCAGCAGTTATTTTCAAATACACAACTTTTAAATAAGCACTTTAAAAATACTAAAGTAATTATAAGCATTGAAAAAAAATCAAGAATTTCACTTTCTCATCCTGTGGTACATCATAATTCAACCAAAATTACTTAGAGAACTACTTAGCAAGAGATAAATGTTAAAGTCAAAAGGTCTCTGTTAAGGTTAACTTTAGATATTTAGTCTTTCCTGGAACCTCTAAGCCACTGCTACTAACATCTGTAAAGCTATATATATATATATATATATATAGCTTTACAGATGTTTTATATATATATAAAATATATATATTAAAGATATATATCTTTAATATATATAATATATATAAGAGGTATATATAATATATATAGATAATATATATAAGAGATAATATATATATATATATATATATATTAAAGAGATGACCTGGAATTCAATGCTGTGATATGTTCCTTTTCCTGAAGGGTGTGAAATCTACAACTAGTTTTATCTCTTTATTTATTTAGAGCATATAGATAATGTTCTAAGGCATGTTACTCCGGATATTTTTTTCAAATCAAGTTCAGAACAGTCAAAAAATTATATCTGATATATATTTATATAGAGAAATAATTTTAAACATCTACATCCATTTAGTGGGATTTAGCAAATGCAACAGTGTCAGCCTAAGTGATGTGCGCCTTAGTAAGCTTATATGCCCAACTCAGTCAGTTCCTTAAAGAAATCAGTGATTTCTGTATCTTCAGTCATCCTTTAGTTCTTACACATTACAGTTCTCTCAAAATGGCACATTTTTTGCCTAACTACAGGAGTATGATGACCTAACAGACAGGAGTGATTTCTGTTGTTTTAAACTGATAACTACTATATGTTTTTGTTTTTTTGATAAAATAGTTCATTCACTCTCTTCTGAACATAGTGAAGACAGTATAAATGTGTACATATTCATGTATGTGTGAAGGAGCTACTCAGTCTTACAGTCTCTTCCCTGTATAAAGGAGGTGTACTTATTATTATATGTGTGTGTAAATGTATGTGTTTAACCCCATCTTTCATACTTGTGTAAACATATATACATGAGTGCGTATGTATGTATGTATGTGTGTATGTACGTATGTATGTATTACTGTGTGTGTGTTGAAGGAATTCTTAAACCTTCCTTATTGGTATAAACCACTGATACACATGGTTTGGTTAAATTCCCCCTGCCAGGTTTATTATCTACTCTTTTTCCCTGCTGTTAGCATGTGTAATTGTATGGTTTTAAGAACTTGAATGACTCACCATAAAGCAAGCTGAAAAAATAAGGGACAGATGTGTTTCTATGTATTTTTTTGAGGGTTGCTAGGATGGAACCCTTTCTGCTTATTTCGGAATCTCATCTCAGAGGTAGTTTTTGCCTCTAGCTTACCTCGCCTCCCCAATCCTCCACCCATCAACCACCAGAAGGCAGGAATGCTCCCACTACAAATGCCACCCACCAACTGGAATGAGGAGCAAACAATAACACAATGGCCACCCATCAGCAAGAGAAATGATTATTGCAGGCTCCTCCGGTAAGGTTAAATGAAGGGGAATCTTCCTATGCACAAAAGACAGAGCAAAGTGACTCCCTCCTCTTCAAGAGATGATTAATAGAGGAGGCAATCGAACAGATTGTGGTAAGAGATCATAAACAGGACTAAGACTGTTGATCAGATTTCAAGACTTTTGTCTTGATCCTTCAACTGCATAGAAAAACCCACCCCCTGGTTAACATAACCAGCAGCAGGCAGGAGCCAAAAGTTTTAATGAGAGGTCAAACTGACAGCAAGGGAGTTGAATTTTTATAGTTTCAGGATCAGACAACTTGTCAACAGAGTTAGAGTCCTTCTTTAACAGCCCACGCAGCTCAAAGTGATAGAAGATGGAGAGTAGAAATGTCTGCTGGCAAAATGGTGTTTTATTTTTGGAGAGCGTAGCTCAGCGGTCTGCCACCCCTCTCTTATTGTATGACCCACAGTAAACGTTCCTCACTTGAAAAAAAAATAGTATTTTTATTTTATTTTTATTTTTTTTTTTTGCGCCCCCCACCCACCCACCCCCGGGCCCCGCCGCTTAGTATTTTATTTTTAAATGAAAAATATTCTTGGTAATGAGCTGCTAACTAGTTTAAGCCATGTCACTGTACTTTCAGAGGGAAGGGGCTCTCAGTTTGAGGTTCAGGGATTCCTCATCTATCCTTATCAATCTGGGGATCTTTTGTGATTCTCCTCTTTTACTTTCATTATGAGCCTATTGAAAAGAATACTGTATCCTTCATGAATTGCAATTAGGTGCTAATTTAAAAGATAATGTTAAGAAGGGGCTTGAGCTAAGGCTCAGTTTTGAACTGAGTATTGCCTCCCTCATCACTGGGGAGAGGAAACAGATGACAAAAGAAAGTGTGGATCTGGCCTCTGCCTTTGATATCACCTACAGTCTCCTCAGGCATATATAAGGCCTGCACTTGAAGAAAATTTGGGAGCGCACAACAAACCCTAGTGCAGTGCAAGCCAGCTGAGCTGAGACTGAGGGATGTGCCTGCAGGAGTGGCAGGAGTCTTCTCTGACTCTAAAGACTTTTGATTGGCACATTATAAATGGCAGTGAGAAGGGAAGTGGAAAAGTCATTTCAGCAAGGCAAAGGTATAAGTGAGGAAGGGAAAGTGAAAAACAATGTAAACATGGAGTCAACCTGGAAAAAGTGTGGGGCAAAGAATTCTAGCACTGACTCCTAGAGGAAATCACTTCATCTCTGGGAAAAATCTATTTCCTTATTTTACAAACAGGAATACTGATCTACCTCACAGAGCCATTTGGTTATTAGATCTGTATTATTATTACTAAAAGTGCACTTGTATCTGTAAAAATTCTGCCGATAATACTCAATGCTTATGTCATAATTATTTATTATAGAACTAGTAAATGTGAATAATCAAAGAAGAAAAACAATGCGGAAATATGGAACGTGATAATTTCTTGTACTCTCATTCCACCCAGCCCCAGGGAGATGGTGAACTATTACTACTCGATTGCTCTTGTGCTTGGACAAGCATATATACTATTATTATTTTAAAAATATGGGAACAGTACTGTTCTGAAATTGCTTTTTTTCACTTCTACTATATCACAGTTAGTTTCTGTCATCTCTGCTTACTCTGCAACCTCTATAATGGCTGAATAGTATTCATTTATATGAAAATACTCTAATTAGTTTTACCTGTACCCTGCTGATGATATTATATATATGTAATTCATACCATTAAGTACATGTATTAAATGGTAAAAATAAGCCTGCATATTAAGGAATTCCTTTTTTTTTTTAAAGATTTATTTATTTATACATACAAGCTGGGGTACAGGCCAGAAGTGTGTGGCGGCAAGAGCGTTCACCAGAGACAGAGTGGGGAGCAGAACAGGCAGATCAGAAATACACTGCTGAGGGGAGCAGCGGGCGAGGCAGGAGAGGTCGGCCGCACCATGTGGGATTCTCCCCAGCTGGGCATTGAACTCGCATCAAGTGCTGCCGACAGCTCCACAGCACAGCACTCAACCACTGTGCCACCAGGGAGGCCCCATATTAAGGAATTTCTTTAAGATAGAATCCTAAAAGTGAAATTATTGTTTAAAATACGATGTTTAAATTATGATTATTATATTTTCCACCAAAATGTTGAACCAATCTATTATCCAAAAAGAAAACAGTGGATAAGAATGCCCTTTTTATGACTTTATTTTTATAGTTTTCTAATTAAACTTTATATCTTGACATAATAGTAAATTCACATGTCCTTATTTAAAAATAATAATGAGCCCCTACACCTTTTTATTCAGCTTCCCCCAGTGGGAACATATTGTGAAACAGTTGTACAATATCACAGTCAGGATACAGACATAGATAGACAAGACTCAGGGCATTTCTATCACTGTCAGGATTCCTCACACTGCCCTTTTGTAGCCACAACCACTTCCCTACAACCCCAGGCCCCTCTTTAAGTCCTGGAAACCACTAATCTGTTTTCCATCTAATTTCATGATTTTAAGAATGTTACATAAATAGAATCATACTGTACGCAACTTGGTGAAAATGACTATTTTTCACTCACTATCAATAGCCTTGAGATCCACCCAAGCAGTCAGATTAATAAATGACTTTTCCCTTTCCATTGCTGAGTAGTATTCCATGGTATGACTATCTCACCATTTAACCATGGCTCTATTTTAGTTGCTTCTAGTTTTTTATTAGGAATACATAATCATGAATACAAATAAAACACTCTAGAACTATGTTTAGTGTGATGAGAGCACCACACTTGCCTTGTTCCCAGTCTTTAAGGGAAAACTTTCAGCTTTTTACCATTGAACAGAATGAAGCTGGAGATGTAGGTTTTTAGTGTTGTCATGTTCTTTCTCATTTGAGGTAAATCCTCTTCATGACTAATTTACTGAGAGGTTTTTCTTTTTAATCATGAGTGGATATAGAATCTGATTACACTGACCTATCTCCAAATATTAAAACTATGCATAGCTGGAATAAATCTCACTTGGTTATGTTGTATAATTCTTTTTATACAGTGTTGACTCAGTTTGTTTTCCAAGGATTTTTGTGTCTAAGTTCATGCGATTTATTGGTCTACATGTAGTAATTCTGGCCTCATAAAATGAGATGTAAAATATTCCTTCTCTTTATATTTTCTTAGAATGATTGTACGAAATTAGTGTTAAATCTTTTGTAATGTTTGACAAAATTCTCCAGTGAAAATATCTGGATCTAAATATACCTTTTTAAGTTTTTAAAATATAAATTCAGCTTACCTTCTAGTTAGAACTATTCAAATTATACATCAAATATTTGAATGAAATGTAACAGCTTGTGTTTTTCAAGAAATTGGTCCATTTCACTTAAGTTGTCTGATTTATGTATATAGCTTTGTTCTGTAGTATTATTTTATTATTTTATTGGTGTTTGCAGGGTATGTAGTGTTATTATCTATTCCATTCCTAATACAAGCAATCTGTTTCTTGTACTTTCTCAGTCTTTCTAGAAAGTCAATTTTATTGATCATTTTAAAGAATGATCAATATTTACCATATTGATTTTTCTCTAAGTTTTTATGAATTCTGTTTCATTGGTGTCTGCTTATATGTATCATTTCCTTCATTCTATTTATTTTGGGTTAATTTTACTCTGTTTTTTTCCTGGGTTCTTGTGATGGGAACTTAAGATTGTTGACTTGAGACTTTTCTTCCTTTATGCTATATGCATTTACTGCTGTACATTTTGCTCTCAGTTCTATTTTTGTTGAGTTCCACAAATTTTGATATGTTGTATTTTCATTTTTATGTGGCTCACTTTTTTAAATGTGCTTTGAGACTTCTTTGACCTGTGGATTATTTAGTAATGCACCACTTAGTTCCTAAGTATTTGGAAATTTTCTGGTTTGTTTTTATTTTATTAATTTCAAGTCTGTGTTCATTTTGATCAGAAAAATAAAATTTTAAGGCTTTTAAATTTGTAAACTTTGTTTAATAACCTAGAACATAGTTCACTTGATATATGTTCCAGACAGCACTGTTTTAATCTTTAAAAAATATATAATTTCTGGTGGTGTGACTCAAGCTTTGTCAAAGGCAAATATCTGGGTCACAATTTTGGGAAACACTCTGAAAGGAACATCTTATCTGTCAATGTAATCCACAAACAGTGAAGAAAATTTGTAGAGAATTTCCTAGCAGTGGCATTTTTTAAATAATCTTTTAAGGAAAATTTAGCTGAGATCTTAATATCACCCACTTCTCTGACACACAGTGGTAATTTTATGGGATGATCTTTCTTCTGAAATAAATTATTATTATAACATAGGTTTAATATGTTATTTCTCTAGTTTAGTTTACTTTTCCTCACATGTAGGAAATGCTAACTTACTGGCACCTTTCTTCATTTCCATTCCTATAAAGTTTCAATGAAATGACAGATGCATAAAAGTATGATGTCTGCCCATAAACAATAGAATCACATATATTTTTTTCTTTGTCTTTTTGTCAATGTGATTTTTTGTTTATACTTGTAACAGCTATATTTAGTTATCATTCACATACCATACAATTCATCCAAATATATAATTTGGGCCTCCCTGGTGGCACAGCGGTTAAGCGCTGGGCTGTGGAGCTGTCGGCAGGGGCAACGCGAGTTCGACGCCCGGCCGGGGAGATTCCCACAAGGTGCAGCGGACCTCTCCTACCTCGCCCGTTGCTCCCCTCAGCAGTGTATTTCCTTCAATCTGCCTGTTCTGCTCACCACTCTGTCTCTGGTGAACTCTCTTGCCACCCCACGCCTATGGCCTGTACCCCAGCTTGTATGCATAAATAAATAAATCTTGAAAAAATATATATAATTTGATAGCATTTAGTATTTTCACAGTTACAGAATCATTACCACAATCAACTTTAAATCACTTCTATTACCCGCAAAAGGCACATTTAAAAAAGTGAGCCACATAAAAATGAAAATACAACATATCAAAATTTGTGGAACTCAACAAAAATAGAACTGAGAGCAAAATGTACAGCAGTAAATGCATATAGCATAAAGGAAGAAAAGTCTCAAGTCAACAATTTTTTAGTCCAAGGAAACTACTATTTTTTCTATACAAGTTTACCTCTTTGGGGCATTTCATATAAATGTAATCATATGTTATTTGATATTTTAAAGACAGAATGTCTATTTCTCCTTGAGCCTGATTTAAGAAAAAGAAATTCAGTGATAAAACAAATGAATCAAGTAAATAAATATCATAGACCATATTATAACATCTATGATCTATGGCACCTTAACTTGAGGGAATTTGAGACTATCTTTCCTATATAATCTCCCAACTTAAATTTGAGTCATCAGTAGCAGCAGGACATGCCTTCAAGGCAGAAGAAGAGTAGTTGAAAGTGGTAAACCTGTTTACTGAAGTTAAGAGTTCTCAGACTCTGTTAATACACCCTCAGTAGCTCTTAAGATGTCAAAGGATCCTTAAGGAGTAAATTACTCAGATGCAGTCATGTGGTTTCAAACTGTTTTTATTTTACTCTCTCAGCAAAGGTAATCCCAGTCCAGTTTTATTTTAATAAGGTAAAATGCACAAATGTACAATTCAATAAGAGTTGAAAGAAATATAAAAACACATGTAACCACAATAATCAAGTTACAGACAATTTACTTCACCCTAGAAAGTTCCACAAAGCTCTTCAATCACCCAACTCCTCTAGCTACCCACTGAACTCATATGTACTATTACAGATTAGTTTTGCATGTTCTTGTTTCATGTACATTGAACCGTATAATATATACTCTTGTGCCTGCCTTCTTCAGTCTACATCATATTTTTGATATTCATCCAGGTTGCTCCATTAAACAAAAACTAGGTTTTCCTCCAAAAGTTTTATTGTTTTAGCTTTTATGTTTATATCCATGAGTCACCTCTAATTAACTTGTGTATATTGTTTTTGTTTTTTTTTAATATTTTTTTTTAAAATATTTATTTTTACATACAAGCTGGGGTACAGGCCAGAGGCGTGGGGCGGCGAGAGGGTTCACCAGAGACAGAGTGGGGAGCAGAACAGGCAGATCAGAAATACACTGCTGAGAGGAGCAGTGGGCGAGGCAGGAGAGGTCTGCCGCACCATGTGGGATCCTCCCTGGCTGGGCGTCGAACTCGCATCGCGCGCGT